>JBBPUK010000004.1:79075-160146 GCA_038094635.1 Tylopilus cervinicoccineus | reverse complement strand
TAAAACTGCTTCGAAGATACCACCACTGCGGGTTCCAAGCAAGAACTCCTTGGTTGACAGGGAGTGCGACGACGACAGCAGGGCAGCCTTGTTCCACGCAATGCTCTCGATGACGAGCTTATTGAAGGACCTCAATGGCCGTGGTTTCTTCCACCCGCGGTATAGATACCAATTCTCTCCCTGGTGGGATGTGATGACGAGATGTCGGCCGGAAGGGTCGAGGAATATCTTGTGTATCGACATCTCTCCGGGTTTGCGGGGAATGGGGATGTGGAGGACCTGTTCGGCGTGCGAGAGCTCGATGAGGACGAGGTGGTTTGAGGACAGCGCCATTGCGAGGACATCAGAGGAGACGGCAAGAGAGACGAGTGGGGCAGGGAGCGTGTACTGAACCCTGCAAAGGTCGAAGATGGGCGCGTCGGCGGGGGAGGAACCCGCGTTCGCCTGGACTCGGATGAGCTGGGTGGAGTGACATGGAGGGCGGGAACTGACCGAGGCAGGGTCTGCTATCGGGGACGGCTCGAAGCCCTGGTACTGTACGTGGGGCAGGGGAGCGCGTGCACGGCCAGACGGTGCTGCATGCTCGACGACTGCAGGGCGGGTGAGCACGCGTAGACGTCGCTGGCTGGGCGGGGCGGGACGACTTACACTCGTCAAACATGGTCACGGTCAAGAGTGACTAGTGATTTTGCCATGTCTCACCCCGCCCCGAGGGTCTTTCTTGTCCGACACGGTCAGTCTCGCCTGCACGCCCCCGACCAAACGCTGACGCCCCCCCCAGGCGAGACCGAATGGTCTCTGAATGGGTGAGTCCCTCTGACCCACCACACCGCCTCTGACCCGAGCCCTCCAACAGGCGCCATGTAGGCACCGAACACGACATCTCTGCCTCCCACTGAGCCCCGCTGATTCCAGACAGGGAGGACAGACATCCCCCTGACAGCCCGTGGCGAGCAGCAAATCAAGGAGAAAGCCCCGCTCTTCGTCGGGCATGGCCGTCAGTGCTCCACTGAAACGACCGACCGACTGGCCATTGACTCTGTTCGCAGTCGCTCTTGATCCAAAGAATATCGACGTCGCTTTCATCTCACCGCGGATGCGTGCACACAAGACGTTCCATCTCCTGTTTAAACACTTGCCAGACACCCCTGATCATGTCATAACCGAACAAGTGCGAGAATGGGACTACGGTGACTACGAGGGGCTCCTCAAGGAGGAGATTCTTGCCAAACAGCCAGACTGGGATATCTGGAAGGATGGGTACGTGCCCCGTTGCGACCCATCGAAAACACCTCACGTCCCTGTTCGTTAGCTGCCCCGGGGGTGAGAGCGTGCATGAGATGTGCTCCCGCGTGGATGCCGTGATCGCAAAGGTTGGGTAGACCTATCGATCTCCCTTGGCTTTACTCAGCCCATGCAGGTTCGTGAACATCACCGCCGTTTTTTCGAGGAGGGCAAAGGCACCCGTGACGTTCTTATCGTCGCCCATGGACATTTTAATCGTGCGTTCATTTCCCGATGGATCCACTTTGATTTGGCGCTCGGTATGACTTCCCGCACTGGCATGCAATGGGACGCGCTGACCCTCGTACAGGAACACACTTCAATGTCGAACCTGGCGGAGTGAGTCCTTCTTCCGCGGTATGCAATCGGTTGCTAACGTTGCTAACAGGTTTCCGTGCTATCGTACAACCACAGGTCGCTTGACGAGCCCGCATTGAACGGGCTGAACCTATTTGCAGATTTGAAGTAGTAACGCTAGAGTTTTCCGTGTTATGTACACCATGTATGTGTGAAATCAAAGTTTGCCTTTACGTTCCGGCAAGCTGTTGTCTTTGTTTCTCCGTTTTCTTTCTTTCCATTCCTTCCACTCCCTGTTTTCTCCCGCCGTTATCTGGGGTGATCATGGCCGACGCTGAACCGACTCTTGGCTCCCTTGAAACCGTCTCCGCTTCTCAACCCCTGGCGCCTGAAGCTCGCGGGGAACACGAGGCCTCTGACGTGGTAGATCAAGATCCCAATGCACACGTTGAACCGGATATCGTACAAGATAATGCTCAAGTCCAGCCGCCGCTCGACGAAATAGCAGAAGACGTAGACGCCAACCTCCATGAACCCACCCATGAGGACGTCCTCACAGAGCCTGTTCCTGCCCCCGTCACGGAGGTGTCCAAGAAAGCCGACGGAGCCTCTTCCAAACGTACACCTGCAAGCAAGGACAAGGCCGCAGTGCCCGTAAAGTCCGCTTCTGGCAAGGCAAACGCGTTCACGCTGACTGACAAGAAGGTGCGTTCGTCGTGCTTGGTGTGCACGTTTGCTTCATTATTGACCATGTGCCGGACAGGCCGCCACGTTGGGTGCTGGGAGTGCTAAGGCGGCCTCTCCAGCCAAGACTACTACTGCACCTTCTTCCCCACTCTCCAAAACTGCTACACCTTCCACCGCGAAGAAACCAACTGTCACATCTTCTGCGAGCACAACAAAGACCGCGACGATGGCTTCATCTAGAGGGTCGACTTCCGGCCCAGCTCCACCTAGCAGGAGAGCATCTATGCTTCCCCCGAGGGCACCTTCCGCGGCTGGTGCACCCGCAGCACCCAAATCCCGAACTTCAACTCTGTTTGCCTCGCTGACGTCCTCTGTTTCATCCAAACCCCTTGCTGAGGCGACCTCTCGCCCATCTGTTGTTTCTCCAACCGGCTCAGTTGCGTCGCTCAAGTCTAATGCTACCGGCAGTGCTCCTCTCCCCCCCTCTGCCGCACTGCCCTCTCGCCCACGCGCCATTGTTTCTGAGGCCGTGAAGAGGACGCCTTCCAGCTCGAGACAGAGCCTGCCCCCCGCTGCTGTACAGCCCCCGCAGAGTCGCACCATGCGACCAGTCGGGTCAATTTCCTCCATACAAGAAGTTCGCGACGACGGAAAGGCGCTTCAAGACTTACAAGCGAAGGCACGGCGTTACTTTTGAATACTGTAGATCCTTTTTTTCTGACATGTGTACAGTTGAGGGAAGCGAATGAGAGCCTGTCCGTCAAATCGGATGCAATAGCTGACCTCGAAGCCAAGATCCTGCAACTTGAATCATCCCTAAATGAAGCTCTGATTGATGTCAGAACCAAGTCATCATCCATCGAGCAACTTCAAACCAGCAAGCGATCGTCGGATGCTGAGATCACTAGTCTCAAGGTTCGCTTGCAACAAGTGCAAGAGGAACACTCTCGTGACCTAGCTACGCTCAGTTCCGTCAACGAAGAAGTGAGGATCTTGTCTTCCATTTTCGGTTCCCCTCTGATATTTGCATTATAGCTCAAAAATGCGAACGAGTTCATGTCTGGCCAAGCCGAAAGCATCAAAGTTCTTGAGGCACAGACTGAAACACTACAGGCAGATATCGCGGCTGCCCATGAGAACTTCGAGTCCCTTCGGTCCTCGAGTGATCAATCGTCGGCTGAGGCTGCAGCAGCTGCGCAGATGGAGCGTGAAGCTTTCCTCAGGGCCAAAGCAGACGTGGAAACCGTCACTGCAGAACTAAATAGCCTCAAAGCTGCACATAACAGAGCTCTTGAAGAGCTGGCTGTAAGGTCTAGCGAATCACAGCAACGCGTAGCCGATGTGGTTGCTCTTACTGCCCAGGTCGGCGAACTGAAAGCGGAAAGAGAAGAGAGCGCAGCCAAGATCTCGGAACTGGAAATCGAAATTCTGGAGCTCAAGGAAGGTCAAGAGAACGTCGAGGATGAGCATAAGAGAACCCTTGACCGCCTCCAGAAGTTGGAAGCGGAGCTCGCGGAGGCCGTCGACGCCACGCAACAAGTACTACGTGATGCGGAATCCCGGGATGCGGAAGCTACACAAAAGGCTACCGAAGTTGCTTCACTCCACGCCGACAAGGTGCGGCTCATCAAATCCGATCTCGCCGATGCAGTTTCCGAGCTTCAAGTATTGAAGACCGAACTTGCTGCCGCCCATGCTGCCCACGATGAGACGAAGGCAGTGGCCCAGGCTTCTACTGAAGCACACGAGCAGGAAATGGACGAAGCCGAGCAATCGTATCTCTCGAAGCACATCGAATTGTCGGAAGAAATAAAGCGACTTATGGCTGAGCTGGAGGTGAGGACTATCCTCGTATGAGCATAAACCCTTGACAACATTGAACCCTACAGAGCATAGAGGCGAAGTACGCCGCCAGGGTTGATGCTGTCAAGGTCGAACATGATCGACTCCTTCAAGAAACGTTTGAGCGAGCCAAGGCAAGTAAAGTAAAGCGAATTTACCCGTAGTGCTAGCTAACGAAAATCATAGAACGAGGCAGGAGAAGCACACGGTCAGGACCTCCAGGCTTTGCGTGTCGAGTCCCAAACAACCATCGACCAACTCCGTACGGCTCATCAGTCTACTGTTAACGACCTCCGCGCAGAACATGAGGCTGCCCTTGAATCCCAGGTCGGCACTCTCGAAAAGAAACTCAACGGCGTATCGCTTGAACTTCGCGCCACCCAAGATGACCTCTCCAAAGCCAAGGCTGCCTTGGACACCTCGCGTACTGAGGGCGAGAGCCTGAAGGCACAACTTGAGGACGCCCGTGCCAACTTTATAGCAGCCTCTGCCAACGCCGATCAGGCAGCTGATATTGAGCGTCTCACCAAAGAGATTGCCAACTTCCGCGACGAGAATGTTATGCTCAACGATGTCCTGGCTGTTACGAAGGAGTCTCTCTCGGAGATGTCAACGAAGCACTCCAAGGAGCTGGAGGAAGCGGCGCGCATCCGTGTGGAGGAAGTAATGAGGCTCCGTTCCATCCATGACGGGGAGCTCAGCACCCTAGCTGCCCAGAAATCTGAGCTAACATTGTCGCTATCCGATTTGGAAGGTGAAATTGCGATGCTAAAGGCTCAACTGGCTGCCGCTGAGCCCACTGTGACTTCAAGGAGCAACGGTGCCGTCCATGCATCTACCATGATGGTAACACGGGAGGAGCTGCAGAAGGTCCATGAAGCACACAATCTAAAAATGCATGACCTGCAGGCCGAGCACGGCCGCGCTGTTAGGGCCTTGGAGGTGGAGGTTGAGACACTTCAAGCTCGGCTGGACGAGGTTCGGCAAGACGTCGCCCGGAAATCGATGGAGATACAATATCTCGAACAGGAACACGAGGAAAACCAAGACTCGATCACTCGGTATGTCAAGGTTTTTGGGTTGCAAAGTCTATTCGGAGTAGTGATTGCGCTGGCCGTGATTTTTGATTTCATCTAACTACGTTGCTTCGTCATATGGCGGTTCACTGTATATCTTCTCGTGACCCCTCTTTTCGTTTGATTGGACCGTTCGATTGGAACTCATTTATTAACTGCAACTCGCACGTCTTCCTGCAGGTTGAAAGCGGACCTAGAGGCACTGCAATCGACAGTACCACGACCGAATTCCCCGTGATGGCTACGCTCCCCTCAATCTCTCCAGCCGCGTGTATTTGGTGTGGATTCCATCCCTCTTTCTCGTGGCTCTTTCGCAATCATGACGGTTCATGTCCACTCCAGGGTCCTATGTGCTCATACGCTCCGCCCTGGTTCTCTTTGATACGGTCTTTATACGCTATTTCCCCGTAAGATACCTATTCTTAGCTATGCGCGCCTGGAGACGTAATTAGTTGGCGTGTATTTTGGACGCATAATGCAAAGTCGGACGAGGGCTGATTTCCAGAAAAGGAAGTTTCCCAAAGGGGAGCATTTTAGGTGGTGACCTGTCTCTTGCCTTCTTACACCTCCACCCCCACCGACGACAAGCACACGATGGCAATTCAAAGAGAGCCTGGCCAAAAGGGCGTCAACTGGTCAAACATTGCCGTCGGTGTGTCCACACCCGCCCGATGCACGAGCTTGGTTTGACCCTTGTGCGACAGGTGCAATCATGAACATGGTATCGTGCTCTGCCTTGCAAGATGGGAATGCTGACGTTGACGTCCTCATCTTGTCACTGTAACTACTAGTTCGTCAGTATCCCTTTTTCGTTCTCCAATTCTGTCTCTCACCTTTTTTTTTCCCCCCGCTGGTCTAGGAGGCAAGCCTACTCCTCAGTCGTTGTCTGTATGCATGCGAATGAAATTTTCACTTAGGTAACGACTCTAGGCCAGCCCTTGGAGGTCCTCAAAACCCAGATGGCCGCCAACCGGTCACAGACGATGCTCCAGGCCACCAAGGCTGTCTGGTCTCGTGGTGGTGTCACTGGCTTCTTTCAAGGTCTTATTCCATGGGTATGCAAGCGAGTGTTTCCCCCCTCATCTCCATCTCTTACCTTGGCAATTCTGTAGGCATGGATAGAGGCTTCCACGAAAGGCGCTGTTTTGCTCTTCACTGCCTCCGAGATCGAGTCCGGTGTTGTCGGTATGGGCATTAGCCCAGCTGCAGCAGGTCTCTTGGGTGGTATGGGCGGTGGTATTGCTCAGGCCTACGCAACCATGGGTAAGTGAACGCAAATTGTTAAATTGCCCATGAGCTGCGGTGATACACATTCGCTTTCAATCCCTGCTAATTTTTGGGACGGAAGCCATGTCTCTGGTTGCCCCATTGTTCACTTGTGCTCTCGCTTGAATAGGTTTCACGACATGCATGAAGACGGTTGAAATCACTCGACACAAAGAAGCCGCAAGCGGTGTACAGCGCTCGACATTTCAAGTATTCATGGACATATACCGAAAGGAAGGTATTCGTGGCATCAACAAGGGTGTCAACGCGGTTGCTCTGCGTCAGTGTACCAACTGGGGCTCACGGTATGTTATCTGCTTGTATTTGATATTTTATATCTGACTCTGTTTCAGCATGGGTTTCGCTCGACTGGCTGAGACTATGATCCGGAATGTGCGTGGCAAAAGTGAACAAGAGAAACTGGGTGCAATCGACAAGATACTCGCCTCCTCAATCGGCGGTGCTTTGGCGACATGGAACCAGCCCATTGAGGTCGTCCGCGTCGAAGTACGTTTTCTTCCGTCCAGCCCATCGCCGTGTGACTCTAACGCGTCGCAAGATGCAATCCATGGCGAAGGCTGCTAACCGCCCCGAGAAACTCACGATCCTAAGCACACTGCGCTTCATTTACAAGGAAAACGGGATCAAGGGTCTCTATCGGGGGGTAACGCCTCGCATTGGTCTTGGCATCTGGCAAACGATCTGCATGGTTTCTTTTGCGGACTATGTTAAACTCTGGATGAAGGGACGTTAATGATAGAGCTTTGCCAGTTTATAACCGTACTGGAGACGTGATATCCTTATTTCTGGGATGCGCATTAATCATAGTGTATAGACGGTGGCTGTGATGGATAAGACCTTTTGCCGCGTCCACGCCAGGACCCCCTCCCCGTCCCCCCTTCCCCAGCAATGAGCACACAAGTCTCGCCAAACGCAGCGCTGCACCCCTTGCTGGCTCAGTATCTCGTCCAACTCTCCGCGAACCCCCTTCGCACCAAGGCAGTCACATCAGGCTGGCATCTTTCCCCTTCATATACCAGCATGAACGACTCATCACCACCACAGCGACTTTCTCGTTCCTCCAGGAAGTCATCGGGTCGCACGCTGCCGGTCTTCCACCCCATCAACCCCCCAAAGATGCCTCCCCACTCGCCAAGGCTCTCGCGCGCGCTCACATCGACGCCAAAGCGTTCAAAATGGCCTTGTACGGCTTCTGCGTGTCTGCACCGCTAGGCCATTTCCTCGTCGGCTTTGTACAGAAAGCATTCGCCGGCAAAGTCGGTCTCAAGTACAGACTAGCACAGTTGCTGGCAAGCAACCTGCTCATTGCGCCCATCCAGACGGCTGGTGCGTCAGACGACCGATACGCTGTCCTGGTTCCGCGTTAACCCGACTCACGTAAATGGATAGCTTTCCTGGCCTCCATGGCTGTCATTAACGGTGCCAAGTCCGTCGAGGAAGTCGTCCGCACAGTCAAAGGGGGCTTCTTCGCCGTCCTCCGGGTACGTCCCAATTCTTTTGTTCCACGATCCCGTTGCATGCAACCTTGACCATGACCATCTTTTGCAAGGTAAACTGGGTCGTCTCACCCGTGTCGATGGTTATCGCCCAGCAATTCATTCCCGTCGAAGTAGGTGAACCGAGTCGTTCAAAGACGCAGCGAAACTGACGTGGTACTCCTAGCTCTGGGTTCCCTTCTTTAGCATCGTCCAATTTGGTCTCGGAGTCAGTCGTTTCTTGTTTACGTCCTGCCAAACTCTGACCTGACCTCTACCAGACATTCTTCAACGTCAAAGTGAAGAGACTGCGCCTTGCTGCCATAAAGAAGGAGGAAGAGCAAAAGGAACGGAAACGCGCAGAGTCTGCTGCTGCCAAAGCTGAGTGAACGTAGAAAGACATACCCCATTCGTTGTTCTAGTTTAACTTTTCGGGGCTGGGCTGCTGTCTAGGCATTCAATACGGGTCCTATCGAGGAACGTCTGCTACTATCATACGTGGGGAACGATCCGAAGGGGGCCCTTGCACATAACGGTGTCTCGTACGCCATGGTGTCTCATCATAACTTGACCTTGCCTCCCCAACGAGCGTTTCAACTTGCCACCCTGAGAGCACATACGTTCCGGGACGAGCAACCTGGAGTCTCGTTTCGACGCTGGTTGATTGCAAGGGGTACAGCATACCCCGGATGGTCAGTCTGCCCACGTAGTGTGGTAGAAGAAGATTGCTGCCAGGGGATGAGCCACGGGAGTCATAAAACTCGAAGAAATACTTGCGATTGTTCGGATTTCTCTTCGCCATTCGTGCCAAGTCTGATCACATAGCGAGCCAAGTGGGTTAGCGAGTGGTTCCTCAATGAGAATTTCACAGGCGCAAGACAAAGTCTAGCACGAATGAGCACAGCAGACAATAGCCTATGTGATACGACGCACCCTCGACTAAAATCATGTTCTAATATACCTTCTTGAATTGTGACGACCAGAGGATTCATCTCGGCGTTCCATTCGCTTTCATAGACCGACTGCAACATCTCCATCCTCTCGCGTTGGGTTTCTGCATACATGCTCCGTCTGACTTTTGTGTTTTCTATAGCCTCAGTAGTCTCTTGGAGAGCAGCATGACCTGCGCCGAGATTCAGGCCCGACAGTAGGATGCAGCCTGTTCTTTGCTCAGAAGGCATTTCCCAGAATATCAGGAAATCCACAGAGAGAGGATTAAAGAGAGGAAAGACTTGAGAATGGGTGGCAGTCGGAATGAGCGGATGTGATCGCGCTATGGAGTTGGCAGCGGTCCTCCTCTTTTCTGACAAAAAGAGATGCGAAATAGCGCGATCGTGCATCGAAATACAGGAATCATGCTAGGGACATGTGTGTGATAATAAATGGAATGCTCCAAAGAAATGCAACTTACAGCGGACGTATGGCAACACGCAAGGTCCAGTGGTGGTGGGTCTTCTGGTTCGGTCTTGCGGCCCTCTAAAATATTGCCCAAGGTTCTGGAAACAAAGGCGGTCGTAGCTTGTACACAAGTCGTGGAACCTAGTGGGAGCGTGCAGAACGACAGGCTGATTAGTTGTGCGGGTTGCAATAGGGTACTAATCGTTGCTTTAGCGCTTAGTGGCAAAATCAAGTCGAGAACTCACGATGGGAGTGGTGTCAGGTGGCGACACTCCCAGGTAGGACTAATGGCAGTAACCTGTTTGATCCGCATAGACCTCGAAGACAGATTAGACACTTCAAGATTAACAAGGAATACATGGTCGGTTGAGGGGCTGGGAGAGAAAGATGCCGATACTTCCAAGGAAGGATTGACATGATAGGTTCTCGTCACACGCGTACAGTGGAAAGCGCGGCCCCCAGCCTAAGGTATTCAGCTGGTAGATCAAAATGAGCTTAGGTGGTATTTACCTCTCGATATACGAAAAGCAGGCAAAGTTGTTGGAATGCAGTGCGACTAGGGCACCATGAAAGAGTAACAACAGTGCTATCGCCCGAGTGAAGCTCTTTGTTCATGGGTACAGCATGGGGGGTCCACGTTGAAAGCTTGTTGTCCGTGTGCAGGGTTTCGGTAGGGCCAGCTGGCACCCATACTAGCAAGGGATGAACGGCAAGTACGACATTTCATCTAGAAGAACTCACGAGGTTCACTGTCTGACGACTCTAGCCGAAACCGATCGTCCGGGCCGCCAACCAGCCATATCTCGCTAATCATTTTGCACCCTGCGTTGGTCATCAAGAGCGTCATCGGCTTATGCTCACCCTCGATGAGGACAAGCGACTCGTTGTTCTCGACAGACACAGCAAGTTCTTGACTCGCCTCCTCGACATCGACTCCAATTAATATATCTGAAGCGTAGATCACACTTTGTCTTTGTTGAGGGGTGTCTTGCAGCCGTCTACCACGTCGTGCCAGCGATTCTCTGGTAGGAAACAGTCCAAGGAAATCATATGTGATAGTGGGCATAGTTAATGAAGCCGCTTGCGATACGTTCACTGTGATAGAAAGCTGGATTAAACGGAATAGTAGGCATGAGTTCCGAGAGGCACTGATTATTGGAACTCTTCACCGTTCGGTTTTCCTTTGCACGAAGGACGACCTCTTCCACGCGTTCGACGGTGACATGTTTATCAACCCAAGGGGTATCTCGGTCCCTTGCTTCTACAATAAGTGTCAGGTTTGTCAAAGTCACCTCTGTGTCTAGTGGGTTTTGCAAAGCAATATCCACCCAAAAGGGTTCTGAGGGAAGTGAATAACACGGGTTCTTCAGTGCGAAGCCTGACTCACCACCCACGGCAGCCCTGCCACTCTTCTCAAAGGTCTCTTTGCCACGAGTTCTCCAGAATGTTGACCATAGCTCTTCCCTCCTTTCCCATTCCGTCTGATCTCCGCCAGTAGAATCTCGAAGCAATCGTGGGTGACTTGAAACGGGGGACACAAAGCTTATTGGCAATTTCAAATCACGGAGATCAACGTCTTGGCTAGAGATCGACTTCAAATGCTGTACCAAGGTCAAAACTCGATCTTTTCTACAACTGATAGCGTACCGCAAACGCCACTCTGAAATCTTCTAGCAAGACTTTGTCCAGACTGGTTTCCTTGCTTTCATCTCCATCCGGGTGGTCCAATTTGGCGAGTGGCGACGAAGACGCAGAGGACCAGCGTATCTGCCCCAGGAAGAGTTTGACCGCACCTTTAATGTCACCGGTCGTGTATAATAATCTCCCTAAAACCAAGGATTAACATCGATGGGATGGGAATGGAACATCCAACCTAGCGGATGCTCGATGCCAAGCAAAGCTGCATCAAACCCTATAGGCTTCGAAGAAGGTTGCCCCTCCGAGTCCCAAAAGGATGGTGACAGAAATTTTCTGGGATGATCACTGAAGAGTTCATGTGCTCTCCATAGGAAGAACATCGTCAAAGGTTTCTAATCCAACTTTGTGTGACTTTCCAGGGCATGAGAGACCAAGTAGAGACCCACGATGCCGCATTTTTCGAGCCCATTGGCAGCGAGAAAGTACCACAATGCAGCCCTGCGTTTTGCATTTTTTCGAGTGCTTAAAAATGCCGCGTGTGCAAGAAGTAAAGCTGCTGGTGGTTCCTCGGCCTTCAATGTCGCTGCCCTAGTCAGTGCCGTTCTGTGAGGACAGGAGTTGATTGACACCTACGTTCCCTGCCGCCCATACCAACCACCTTTCGCCCTCTAGAGGATCTGCGAGGAAGTCATTGGTAGAAATACCGACTTCCCAGCGAACTGCACACTTGAGGGCTTGAACTTGGGCCTGAGGAGACATGTCTGAGCCAAGAGGGCACAAGACAGAGAGTGCATGCGAAGCATGCGCGGCAACGGCAGGGGAGGGCGACAAGAGCAGGGGTAAAATGTCCTATCCATACTCAGTTCCATTCACAAACGAGGTCCAGAGGGCTTGTATTACCGAACCACCCTTGTTTTCCTTTCTCAGCGATTCCCATACAGAAGTTGCTAGTTTATAGTCGCCTAGGATAGTCGCAAACTCTGCCAGGCGTCGCAGCTGGGAGGGAGGGGCGGCCAAGACACTCGATCCGGACGCTGCCTGTGATGAGTTGTAAGTATGCGATCGGGAGGGGAGGAAGGAAGCAGAGGAAGAAGATGTATGAGCGGGACTCTGTGCAGGCGGAGCACTGGAACTGAAAAGCTTGCGAGTGGAAGAGAAGAGGCGCGACGGCAGTCGTCTACTGTTCGAATAGGCTTCATTCCATTCTAGCACACACTTTTCCATCCAAGGGATAAGACTCGTGACGACAAACTCTCGCGCGAAACGTGCCATTTGTTGGATGTCTGGTTCGGACAGCCTCAGGAAGTTCGGCGAGGCAGCCGAGGGCGCGGTGGAATGGGGATGAGAATTTGGAGGACCATGCGGCCATGTTTCAGAGGAAGGTGGTGGAAGACGGGGTGGAAGGGCAGGAACTGGGACAGGCGGAGGGGAGGGCGAAGGGAGAGAGAGAGGAAGCATGAACGAATGCAGGCCATACTGCTTCTTGACGGCATTGAAAAGAGCTCCGGCTCTGAGGAAGGGATGAGAAGAAGCGGAAGCGAAGAGGGAGGGAACGGCGTACTCTTCGTCGGACAGGGGAGACTGTTTGGGGTGTACGATGAGCGTGTAGAGGAGATGGGTTGTGTCGACCCATGAGGGAAACTCCAACACACGAGCATGGAGGGCTGTGATGGCCTGCAATGGGTTGGGAGCTGTGGTGGATACGGCCAGGATGACTGGGAGGGGACGTGAGTTGGAAAAGGGACAAGAGCAAGGGACTGACTCGAGAGCGGATGGTTCCAACTGTCATACTTTGAAGGTAGGTGATCAGCTTGGACACAGCGGGCGAGTTCGTCCCACCACGGTGTGCGAGTGGCGTATCGATCCGGATGGAGGTCTAGTTCCCTGAGCCAGTGGGCACACTGCTTGGCGATTCGGTCGCCAATCCAGTCGATGGTTCTGGCGGCGCGTATCTCGTCGTCCTCGAGGCAGGCGTGTTCGGTGTCTGCGAGATCGGAGAACCTGAGGGCGAAGGAAGGGTGGGACACGGTGGCGAGGGCTGTCGTGCGCGTGGTGACTGGAGGTGGGGTGTGTGAGAGGTCGCGGGGGGGGGGGGGGGAAGGGGGAGAGATACCTTGGGGGAGGGGAGAGAAGGACTGGAGGATGTCGTGGAGCGGGGGGAGAGAGGCGCACTGGAGGAGGTGGACGAGGTCCGGGGAGGGCACGAGACAGACGTGCGGGCTCAGCGACGACGGCAAGGACAACATCGTCCTCTGGCAGCAGCGAGCGCGGCGTCGGTCTGATAACATTATTGATGTGGATAAATAAATAAATAAATAAACAAATCAGAACAGCAGGCCACCACCGAGAACGTCGCCGAGCAAGAGTCCGCCTGCCAGCCCACCGAGCAAGAGCGCCGCCGTGTTGTCCCCACCCAGCCCTTGTGCAGCGGGTGCACGCCCATACCCGGGGTAGCTGCGACGGTACGGCGCATATCCACCGTGCGCGCGCATGTACGCCTCCCGCTCCTCGAGCTGCCGCATCCGAGCCTGCCGCGCCTGTTCCTCTGCGCGTGCCGCCTGCTCTGCCCTGAGCTGCCTGTGTGCCTCGCGTTCCTCCCTCGTCCCGATGGCCCTGTCCTTCAGTCTGCCCAACACACCACGCCGGTGCTCTCGCTGCGTGCTTGGTCCGGCGTCGGGTGAATCGGCAGAGCTGGGTCTGTCTTTGTCTTCCGCTTCGGCCGCATCATACGGGGGCGGTTCACCGGGGTCGTCCCTTGCCCCTGCGTATGGGTGCTCGGCAAGAAACTGTGCGTCCTCATGGGGGTGCACCCACGTTGCCCGAGGCGGGCTCGATCTAGTATCGACCTGGGAAGGCTCAGTTCGCCAGCGACGGGGCACCGGTCGAGGCTCAGCGCTCACCCAGAAGGGATGGTTGTAGTTGGCGTCGTGCTGTTGAATCCAGCCGTGGGGAAGAGACATGGTCGCAGTTGCCTCTCTCTTTTACATAATATATATATATATATGTATTGTGTGGCACTGTTTCCTATTTTGGATATAACACCCCCTGTCGACAAGTAGGCGTGTTCACCGTCCGAGCGTGCGCAGAAACCGAAGCGTCTCTTCAATCTTTTGTATCTTCTCTTCCATGGGCATCTGCGACGCATCAGCACGCGCACTTGTCCGCTAACAAGGCCGTACCTCGAAGAACATGTGCATCTGCCTGCGCCGCTCCTCGTTGGCAGCTTCCTGGCGTGCAACAGCATCCACAAAGTGGCGCAGTTCTTCCCTTCCCCCCCCCACCGCCCGCACCGTCTTGACCCGTGTCCTGCCACCGTTCGCAGCCCAACTTGGCTTCAAATCTGACTCACCCATCGCCCATTCCTCTCGGACATCCCAACCGCTGTCCCCCCCGCGAGATGACGCCGTCGCATTGGACGCTACTCCCCACTGTGCGCCCATTTGACTGGCCGGCCAGCCAAACCCACTCGGCTTCCATGCTCCACACTCGCCGACTGCCAGATCATCCTGATTGGTCTCCGGCCCACCCAAGTCGCGGCTCCGATCTGGCGGGGACGCCTTCCACCCTCCCAACGTCCCCAGCACATCGTTCGCAGTCCGCCACCCTCCATCGCCTTCCATCTTCTCCAGAAACTCCTCCAATCGAAGCACCTCGCCCTTCTCCGCTGCATCCATGCCCCGTTGCCAGAATGGCACCAAATCAAAGACCTGATCGACGTGGGCATGCATCTCCCATTGCCGTAGTCCCTCCGATGTCAGACGAGGTGGGCCGATCTTGTCCCAACCAGTCTCGTCCGCGATCGGCGAGTGGTTCTCTGGGACATGTATACCATCTGTGTTCCCGTCGTCTCGCAGCGCAGAGCGCTCGTGATCATGGACAGTTCGTTCGTGGTTCAAGGCTGCTTCGACATTAGGCGGGGATGGCCGGCCTCTGTGAGTGGCAGGACGGTCAGTTCGGACCCATCCTTGACCTGCCACTACATGTCATTTGGTCGCTCGACAGTACAAGCAATGATCTCACCCTGGCATCTCTTCAACGACCCCCGTCGAGCAGAAGTGGGGATGGGCATCAAGTTCGCATGAGCAAGTTCCTCCCACAGCCCCATATATGTCTGACACACCACTCTTAATTAGGTATCCAGTCAGGAGTTCAAATTACACGATGCCGCGACGAACGTGTCGTGGTGATTGTTCACTATACTCAGTGTGCATGCTTTATACGTGTAACCAAGCACATCTAGCAACTCAGGATGGTCCAGGTGGTGGATTGGTCCACGTCCCATTAGGCCACAGAGTGGCAGGCATTGTAAAATCACCAGGATTTCCATCGTTCACGTACTGCGGAGACGCCTATAAATGTCGTCGTGTCATGCTCAGAAGGACATGCACTTACCGCCAATCTAAAAAAGTGAGGCAATCCTGCCTCCAATCCAGCAAGGGAAAAGTTGAGAGCGTTGCCCACATAGCGCTCTACGTCGTCTACAAGAAGGGAGAATCCGTTCCAACCTTGGCTGGTCAAGCCGTCGGGTATATGGGCCCAAAATATTGTTTGATTCGCCAGTGCAATCGCCGCATCGTAATTCGATGAGTTGGTAAGGAATGCTGGAAGTGGCGAGCCGGTTGGCCCGTCATCAGCGAGCTACCAAATAGTCAATTCGATAAGCGCGACGTGGAAACTTGGGACGCACATCCGCTGTTGTCTGCAAGATAGAGTCGAATCCGTAGCCGGCAACATCATTCAAGAACATTCCAAGTAGGAATCCTTGATAGATGGCAGAGAGACGAGTCGGAAATCCCGTTCCAGGAAAAAGCGCCATGGCGATGATGTAGTGATGCAGACGGAGTTGTAAGCCTGGCAAAAGTCCTAGCACCAAAACGACCAGGCCACCCATGACGTGCCAGCCTAGATAGTATGGTAGGTAACCAGTCTTCCGGATAACACGCATCTGATTTATCACGATGACAAGCAAGATCAGGACGATGATGATGAGTGCAACAAGGCCACCAGGTCGCTGGGTAATGTCTTGCGCTGTAAGACGATCGATTGGTATCTGTGACGTGGTGAGGTTCGTGAGGACCCCTGTCCAGTATGGCGCAAGATACCAGATCATGGCCTCGAAGGGAGCGTTAGTGAAGGCAGGTAACGTGAAGCGAATGGAAACTCTCCAAAAACCATAACAGACAAAGAGTGCAGGAAGAAACGCACCAAAGGCCACATCCAACGGCGGTGGCGTGGCCTGTGGCTGTGAGAAGAGAGCAATGTGCCAGAATCCAATGCACACAAGACACCAATACAGCACGATGGCCTTGGGTCGAAGGACGAGGAACAAAACACACGTAACCAGGACATTAAAAGCCAGGGCCAAGTTGCGAAGGTCCGTGCAATGTGTGAGCGAGGTAGCGGGCGAGAAACGGAAAGACAAAGGGAAGACGGAGGGGAAGCCAACGGAGGTGAGGCCAGATGCAGTGACAGGTAGGTAATTGGTGAAGTTCCCGACGAGCTGAACAGATGCACATCCCCCTGTCGAGTCGCTAATGACGCCGCTGCATTCGTACGCGATAAGGGCGTGGTTCCGAGCGATGGGATAAAACTCACGCTTGGATAGCAGAGGAACAGACGAAACTATCGCCCCTGTAGGTTTTCTGCACATCTCCGCCCCCGACCAGAAGGGAAACGAAATCGAGTTCCACGTTTCCGACGAGACGAGGGTTCTGGAGCACGACGGATCCACACTGAGCAGGACACCGGAAGTCGAGAGACATGTTTGTAAAAGGACCGCAGAGCTCGCCGTTGAGACCACAGCCAGCATTCTCGGTCCAGAAAACAGATGTGCAGTCGACAAACGAGGAGGAGGGTGTGAGAAACCACTGTGCACGAGTAAAGAGGGCGAAGCCGAAGATATAAGCTGCGGCAAGTAGAACGAACAGCCAAGGTGCATTGAACGGACGTGTGAGCCGCAGTATGGCAGGCTCGAGCGCAATGGTAAATGTGCGGCTGCGGAAGGTATACGTGCGACCAAGGAGCGGGACGGGGTCTTGGATAAAGAGTGAGGAGACGTGGCGATAGAGAGGCAAGGAACTCGGCCTACTGGCGAGGTCTCTCTTCGGCCGGGGCCCTCTGATGTAGACAAGGACTCTCTGGATGGACCGATGGAGGCGGGGGCACCTGGAGGCCAAGGACGCCTGGAGAGCTGCGAACCTGTGCGCGCGCTGCAGACGGGAGACGAGCCCACCGTCGCCAGCGAGCTCCGTCTTTCCCGATACAGCGTCTGCGGTCTGGCTCACATGGGTGGACTGGGACGAGGAGGGACGGGACGGGACGGGTTCAGGTTGCATGAAAAGGCTACTACATCCACACGACACCCGTCGGTCTACGGACATCTATAAACAGATCGCTTATTGACCGCGGGCTGTACTCTCTTCGTAACCACGACCGTGCCATGACAGGCATCTCGCGTGCTGCCCTCAAAGGGGGCCGACTACGCGCGAGTCAGGACACGTCAAGGCAGCAGCGTGGAGCACTCACGGTAGTCGTAGACGAGACGCGCGTGGATCTGCTTCAGAGGCGAGGTGAAGGTGACGAGTCTGACATGTCGCCTTTCCCCGTTCACCATGGAAAAACCCCACGTCTGGTTTGCGGGTGAGAGTTGGACGACGAGTGAGAACAAGGGAATCACCTGCACCGCCCTCCACGTGCACTTGTTCTTGCCGGGGGTGTTCCAGGATTCGACGAACACGACATGGTCATCGATGGTGTCCTGAGTCCAACCCTTCTGCAAGAACTCGTCCGTGACTTGGTCCAGGGATATTCTGCCCGACTTTTCGGTCACAGAACCAAAGACGAAATCGCACTCTTCGAGCTCTTTCCAGTCCAGAGCACGGTTCTCGCTCGTGCCGGGAAGACCTCCAGAGAGTGTCTGGTCGATGTGGATGTGCTCGACGCCGGCCTCGTCGAAGAAGTGCTTTATGCAGAGGGTGAGGGGGAACGCGGAGATTGCACGACGCTTCAACCACGACACGCCCTGGAGACGGAGAATCTCGTCGGTGTCGTCACTGAGGGCCCTGTTCTGTGGGGTGTGGGATGAGCGGGGACGACACGGGACGGAGGGGAAGGAGGACCATGACGAACTTGCCGCCGAGGGCCTTGGTGGTGACGGTGGGTGGTGCTGCCATGGGAGAAGGGAGGAGGGAGAGACGTTTCAATTGCCGCGCGTGTTTTATAGTGAACGGGCGCCCCTTCGCTCCTCGCGTCGGCACCGTCGCTCACTGCCTGGGCCCAAACACCGTCAGGACCGTCCAGACCGCATCCGCGCCCCGCTCCCAGGCTTGCGGCCCTCTCGCATCCGCGCCCCCAAACTCTACCATAATCCCCCGCCGCGACCACTCGCACCAGATGTGGATCGACCCACTCGACGGCCCCGCCCCGCCGCCCTTCCTGCTTGGCTCTCCCAGCCATCCCACGAGCTCCTTCCCGGTCGTGTCCCCGGCAATCCTGATCACATTCACACCCGGGGTCGCTCCCGCCAGACCCAACTCGATCGGGAGACGCGGATACGTCGAAAAGCCATGCTCCGTGGATCTGGCCGGTCCCTGCGTGCTGGGGGCGTTGTAGATGTCCACCGCCTCCAGCTGCAGATCGTCGTCCCTGAGCTGCTCGCGTCTCAAGCCCGTCGTGGGCTTGTATGCGTTGCGGGGAGCGAACTGGAGGCTGACCCCGAGCGTCGGGTAGTTGAAGTAGACGATGTCGGGGTAGGACCTGATCTCCGGGGCGGGGGTCGGGGCGGGGGTGGGGCCAGTGGACAGTGTGCTGAGGTACTCGGCGAGGACGCGCGCAGAGGGCGGGCTGCCCATGAGATGGTGCATCCCTGCAAAGTTCAAGCTCCGATGGCGCCCCTCCCCCTCGTCCACCGACATGGCCCGCCCCGCGCCAAAGCTCGAGCCAGACGACGGTCCCGACCCCGCGCCCGGTCCATCCTGGCTGTCGGCGCACAGCCCTGCCCGCATCGCCCCAAGGGCCCTCCGCAAGGGCCTCGTCTTCCTCTTTCCTCCTGCCACCACCCGCACGGTCGCATCCCACCTCGTGCCCCTCCTCGTCTCTCTGTCCCTGATCCCGCTCGTCCTTTTCTTCTCCCTCTTCTCTGGCTGGTACGTCTGGAAAACCATCCCCGCTGCCTGGCAAATCCCCGTCTATCTCCAATACGGGTCAGCCTTGTCCCTGTCCCTCTCCTTCCTCCCCTTGCTCACCCCCAAATCGCAGCGATGCTCCATCACCCTACGCCGAGTTGTCGCTGCCGCCTCTCTCAACTGTTCAGCCGTATGACATCTCCATTCACCTGGTCCTCCCGGCTTCTGAGGCAAACTATGCACTCGGAAACTTCATGGCCACCCTGTCTCTTTCCACGCCCTCCAACGACACCCTCATTACGGTGAGCAGACCGGTGCGTTCTTCCCGTTCCCCTCTGTCGCCGTTCTTCCTCACCCTTGTCGAGGCCATTGCACTCCCCCCAAAGCGTCCTGCTTTCTTGTTCTCCGCCATCCCAAGCTTCATTGATTTGGACGTCCCTTTACTGTCTTCCTATGTCCCCAGGACTTCACACCTGAGTGCGAGGATAGACCTCGGTCGCAGGGATGGTTGGAAAAGTTTAGGAAATGGAGGGGCTCGCGAGTTGAGTGTTTGGAATGCTGCCCTGAGAGGTGCTGTCAGGCGCCATGGAGTTCGGTATGCTCTCCTACTCCCATCCAAAGGCTATCGCCCACATTTTTCTCTCAAACAGTGGTCTGGTCTCTCGTTTCCCTCTCATCTCTGCTTTGCTCGCTTCCACCACTTTCTTTTCCCTTTCTCTCGTCGTCCTGGCCGCATGTATCCTCCCTGCAATTCAGTGGCCTGTCCCCACGCAACAAACGCTCAATGTATTCGAGCCCAAGGAGGACAGACCTGTCCGTGTCCGGAAACGCCCACGCAAAAGTGCTGCTAGTGAAGGTCGTGTTACAGGCACTGTCCGTCGTAATATGCTCGTTCATGATTCTTAGTCACGGCGTTTACAGGCCCACAAATTCGAGGATATTATTCCTGTCGATGTTCCTTCAACACATGCGTCGGATGGCTCTCCTCTCAAGCGACGACGTTCACGCATGTCTGACGTTCTCTTAGATTCTGAGAATTAGTTTTTGCTCAGCTGATCGTCCGTTGTACTTTGCAGGTGTTAAATATGCACTCACATGTTTAGTCCATTAAGCATCAGTTGATTTTCATTGGTAATTCAGATCAGTGTGTTCCCTATTGACGTCGAGAATCGGCCAAAGGCGCTCGTATCGGATATCCTTGAAATAGGTTGGTCATCAGTCCATGGCACCTTGAGCGTATAGCATCTGCGATTTAAGCTGTGATAGCTGTTCCTACCGCGTTTGAAACACCCTGTTGTCTACAGTGACCCTCCCTACGAGCCAAGAAGTCGTTTTCTGTCGTAGACAGAGTCGTTCTTATCACTGGTGGGTTCCGAGTACGATGTGTTCATGCGCTCCCAGATTGCCTCTGCCTGCGTCAGAAACGGCGCGACTGTGAGTCTGCGAACCCTCAGTGGAGTGTTAATGTCTATCAACCCAAGTTCCGCCATGCAGATCTACATATCTGTACGTTCTGCCAAGGACTGTAGCGCCATCGTGCAAGCTCTGATGTCCGGATCCATCATGCTCAAGTCTTCGCGGTATAATCTGCTTTCGACTGTAAATTACACTGAGCAATGATAATCACCCCGACACGCTACCCACATTCTGTACGGATGCTTCCACTTCACCATCCTTTGCCACATCTGTCCTGCGTCCCCTCGAGAATTCGCTTGTGCTTGGCTCTCCTCCAAGAGTCCTCACCATGTCCGCCGCCTCATCGTCGTCAAGACCAAGATCCTTGATTAACTGTGTCAAGTCATCGTCTGTGACTCTCACTCCCTGCAGCCCAAAGCCTTCAAGCTCTGTGCTAATATCAAAATCATTCCGTTTGTTCACCGGCTTCAACGGGGTATCGGGGTCTTGAGGAAAGTATTTGGGTTTGTGATGCTCTGGAGTCATCTGAGACACAGGGACCGCTCCTGGGACGCCAATGGGTTTTGCGGCGGGTGCGGGTCGGTCCTCGTCTACCGTTGCGTTCCAGTTTTCCTTGAGCCGCAAAAAGAGATCGAGCTCGTCATGTTCGACGGCTTCTTCGCTGATGGCTGAATATCAGCGGGATGGACGGCAGAGCAAAAACAGGCGATGCCAACAATGCGTCAAAGTCCTGTGTACGACATCTCGGTCATGGGTCGAAATGTGCGCGCAGACACTGGTCACTACGTACACCTGGGTACCTGCCCCCGACGAGTATGCCGGGCAACTGCTGCCTGTCTGCGTCAAGGCAGGATGTGGAATCAAGGACACACCGCAACGACACTCTGAGCTGACATCACGAACCGAGTGGAGCCTTTCTCTTCCACAATCGTTTGGCATCTTCGTCCGAAGCGAGGTCATAAGAGGTGAACGAGATCTTCTTGGTTTGCAAGATGCGCAAGATGTACTCTGCAAAGACGATGTGTCAAACATGAACCACAGCGTGACAATCGCATTGTGCTAGCGACTGACCCTGACGCTTTCGAAGGAGGGGCTGAGAGATGATTGTGGTGAGGAACACCTGGATCGGCGGTGAGGGCATGTTGGTGCGCAAGGCTGGCCGTGGGGATTGAAGCGGCTAGTCGCTCTGCCTGGCATCTTTACCATCGTCGATATCGATGCCCTTGTCGGTCCTCATCGTCTGTCTGGGTAACATCTGCCGCTCTCCCATGGGGGAGGCCGTACTCAGACACGAAGCTGCAAAGCAGGGCATCGACGTCGACGTCGACAGTGCGGGTACTAGTGCATACCACATTGGCGAGGTTCCAGACCACAGGTAGACGCTCTCACATCCGTCCATGTCGAGGCTCTAACCGACACTGCAAGGACCATCGCGACATGCAAAAAGGTGTGTCTACAATAGTTGCTGCAGAACTCTTGTTGATCGGGGTCCAGCACGAGATACCGATCAACCACTCAGCACGCCAAGTGGAGGCAACGGATTTCAGCAAGTTCCAGTACATCCTCGCTGCGGACGAATCAAACCTCCACAATTTGCTGGCAAAGAAACCGAAAGGAGCAACTGCAACTGTGCGTCTTTGGGGATCATACCTGGATAACAAACCCATCTCGGACCCTTACTGTGGAGAGATCGTGAGATTTTCGTTGTAACCCTGGATGCCATCTGATGATTCCGATGTCGTACAGACCGAGTTCGAGAGATGCTTTGAAGAGTGTACAAAGCTTTCCTTGGCTTTCCTCGACGAGGTTGTAAACAAAGACTGACTGAAAGTGCTGAGATATCCATACATCCAGCGTTCCCGCAGCATAAATCCATGTACGATTCATCTTCACAGTAGGGATAGCAACAGATCAGTTCAAGGTAGGCATGTTTACAGACGCACGGTTGCCTACGGCGTCTTCAGCTCTCCAAAGACTCGTGGTAGTCTGGTGTCGGATGCCACTGAGCCATGGGCTCTCTTTAAGCCAGAAAATCGTACCTTATTTTGTGTATAAAAGTTTATTCCACTGTGCATATGTTGGTTAATTGCCTCACAAATCACGGTTATCTGGCCAACTAGTACTTGCCTCTTCCCATAGAACCCAATGTCGCCCAAGGCACTCCCTTTGTTACCACTCCAAGCAAACATAGGAAGAGGGACTGGGATAGGCACGTTGACCCCAATCTGACCAACGTTGACTTCTGTCTCAAACTTGCGTGCTGTTGCGCCAGATTGCGTAAAAATAGCGGCACCGTTGCCATAGCAATTTGCATTGATGATGTCAAGAGCGTCGTCCAATGTATCTGCAGAGACGACGGTGAGCACGGGACCAAAAATTTCTTCACTTTAGCAGATGTAAGACATGACACATCAGGCAAAAGAACAGAGAATACTAGCCGATAACACTGCATAGTGGTTGAAGCTTCAATAATCGTGGGACCAACGAAGTTGCCATCAGGGTAGCTTAGCACAGTGAGTCCCCGCCCGTCAAGATGAATGCGTCCGCCTTCCTCGACTGCGGAAGATATGAGCCTTTCCACACGACTCTTAGCGGCCGGCGAGATGAGAGGGCCACTGTGCAGTAATACGGCTGAGAATTGGATTTATCTGGATGGAAGAGCGCACATACAGATCTGTGCCGCGTTCGAATCCACCATTGACTTGCAGCTTTCTGGCACGTTCAACTAGCTCGGGAAGCCAAGACTGCGCGGCTCCAACCAAGACGACTGAAATGTTGCCCCTTTGATTCCAGGTAACCGAATCTTTCTGAAAAGTACTCACCCACAGAGATAGCCATGCATCTCTGCCCAGCAGCTGATTGACAGTTTACTCTTCTGGTAAATATAACAAAAACTGCCTTACCGCCGAAAGCTGCGCCTATAATGGAATTCAATGCAAGGTTCTTATTCGCTATGCAGGTCATTAGTGACAGTCCACTGTCCAAAAATATGCTTCTACCGTCAGGCATCAATACTGCATGGTTCTTGGCACCCATATTCGCCTAGATAAGATAGGTTATACACGTCACTCGGTAATGCAGCGAGCTTACCTGGACGCGCTTGCCATTCTTCGTGCCTCTGGTCTACAGCTCAGCTATTGCAGTGTAGCGACAGGTCCCCCTACTTGCCTCTCGTATATGTGGCGACCAGCACGATCACCACCAACGAAACTTATCGCCTTTATGGCGGGGTGATCACAGATGGCATTGACGGTGGGGACAGTTCCGTGCACTACATTGACAACGCCAGCAGGCAGGCCTACCAGCCAACATATTGGCATGCATTTGATAACTGACACAACTCAATGTTACGTTACCTGAACGTTCACAGAGTTCTGCAATGATCATGGCTGCACCGGGATCACGCTCTGAAGGTTTGAGGATGAGCGTATTTCCTGTGACGGCTGCCATTGGGATTGTCCATAGTGGAATCATCCTGAGGGAGATGAACAACTAGGCATTGAATGAATGATACTACGTACGCAGGAAAGTTGAATGGAGCGATACTAAGATGCATGAATAGAATACGCGAATGATACAAGGGGTAACTCGGTCCTGACCTTGCGCAGACACCCAGGGGCACTTTGCGAACCTCAGTGTCCATGTCTTTACTAACTGTAGAGAGTAAGTCACTTTCATGCTGAACAGGAGCATAGAACACCTTCAATTTTTTCTCCGAGCAATGTCGAAGTAATTCCGATTGCAGTTTCGACTACCTGAAGTCCACGGAGGACGTCACCGTGAGCATCTTTGTGTGTCAATCAGTGGTTGACACTGGCAATCACAAAGACAAAGCCACCTGCCAAAGTCTTTCCCTGTTCCAGGACAATACTAGCAGCAAGAGCATCTGAATTTAGGCGGATTTGGTTTTGCAACCTGGCGGCACAACGATGGTGAACAAGGAGATGGAAAAAAAAAAAATTACAGACTCTATCGCAAAACGCTGACGGGACAAGACGCTCTGTCTGCTCCAAGTCTTGTAGGCTTGGGAAGCAGCATCAATAGCCTGTTCAAACTCGCTGAGGGTGGTTTCGGGGACGCGGGTGAGTAAAGTTTGGGTAGACTGGATGATGGAATAAGTGCGTAGGAAGAGTGGAAAAAAACGGAGACCAACTGGATCGACAACGTCATGCCAAACAGCCGCCTTGCTGTCGACAAACTCACCGCCAATGTAATTCTTGGTGTTCCCACCTGCTGCATGGGTGCCTTTCCAGTCCGCAGACAGCCTGTCTGCCCATGGTCGAGCTGTCTGGCTCAATCCTGAAAGGGTCGCATATGGACGACGAGATGCGATGGGTCTCAGACGGACAAGTGACATGGTGGTGAGCAAAGAGATGGAATCCGAGATCCGAGGGGGGCGTACGCGCAAGATCACGTGCTTATGTCACGTGCTACATTACCGTCGTCGTCGCGCGACAAGGGTATGAGCTGACTTTGTCTAGAGCAACGATGAACCCGGGTGCGAGTGCTAACGGCGTGCCAGCTGAGCATCATTTTGCAGTTCACGGACAACTTGGCCCACTCCAGATGCACCAGCAATCTCAGCCCCGTGACCACTGGCCCCAGATGCTTCCCCAAAACCAGCCCCAGCAGTATCATGGCTCGCCCTGGCAGCAGTCCCAACCGGTCCAGGTCCCGTCCGTGCCTGCCTCCGTGTCCCAGATGCCCGGCCAGGGCTACCAGAACCCATCCCAGTACTACCAAAACCACAGTCCCTCCTTTGACCTCTCTTCGATCGTCCCCCACCAGATCATGCAGGATTTTTTGCGTCTGAGCACTCCTGTCGGTTCATCCCCAAATGACGACACCATCCTTGCGCAAGCGCTACACGAAAGTAGACAGTCCGGTAAGACTTACAGACAGGCGCTCGAGGGTCTTCACGGCGTAGGTCACGTCACCAGTCCTACTATGTCGCTTGTCTACTTACACGGCCTCAGGTCAATAACCACGCTGCAAACCTCTGGAAGGACTACTACCTGGACCACCACGACCGCCTCGACCTCCTCGTGTCCCGTTTGTTCGAGCAACCAAAAACCGTCAAGAAACCTATGGTGCCGAGCAAGTCACCCTCCCATGTCAATGAGGCAGCCACATCCCACCAAGTCGCGCGAAAGCGACATGTATCTCCTCCCTCGCCCTCATCTCCGCGCCAATCTCCTAAAAAGAAGGGGAGTTCTTCCGACCCTTCACAAGCCTCACGGCCAAAACGTGCTACTCCCCAATCCACCACCACTACGACGTCGGTGCTGACTCGTCCCCCTAAACGCCCACGAGCCACCCTCAACAGTCTCTCTGCACCTCTACCTTCCAACGATGTTCCGAACCTTATGCCGCCTCAGGTTCATATCCCCCTCCCAGAACCCCCCTCGCGATCGCCGACGCCTCCTGTAGTTGTGCAGGTGGGTACTAATGGAAACAAATATACCAAGGAAGATCGTGAATACTTCATCAAGTTTCTCGTATGGCGACTGAAGCAAGACCCCTCGCTGACCAAGAAGGATCTTTGTGAACTACTTCACGAAAAGGTGAACGATATTTCTACTTGTCTTTGTAGTCAACTTCTCCTAACGAGGCGAGCCAGGCACCTCATCATAGCGTTACGTCCTGGGCTTCACATTGGCACCAGCGTAATGACATCGCCGATAAGATCTTTGCCACGTATCACGACAGCTCCGAGGCCGAGGTCGATGATGAAGACCAGCAAAACGAGGAAGAGGAGGTAGAAGTGGAAGAGGAGATGAAGAACGATGAAGATGACGATGAGGGAACATTTTCAGATTTCAGTGACGTCGATGCCGAGGAGGATGAAGCTAGTATGGGAGAACCTGGTTCTTCGTTCACGCAGGGAGATTGGCGCACCCTCGCGAGATTTATTGCCAAGAATCACTGGGATGAAATGTCGCCCAAGGAACGATGGCAAACTTTTACTGAAACTGTACGTGATAAATCGTTCATCTGTTACACGCATTCGACTCATGGCGGGACAGCACGGGACCAAGCGGCCCGGGAGGTCTTGGGCCGAGTTTTATCGTAGAAACGAAGCTGGTATGACTCCGCCGTTCCGTATGCACTCGTTCTGCTCGTTAACCAGAATGCTGTTGTAGCGATTTTGAAGTTGGCCAGGCAGTATTCCTCCAGTGCTAACCGAAATTGGCGTAGGCGTTCATCGTGGCGAAGCTGATGGACGGGATCTGTGACAAGAACTCGACCTGACTTGAAACGTTAGACGCGACGGCAAACCGGACTCTACGCTGCACGATCATTATGTTACATTTGCACTTTCCACTGAGTCATATGTCAGTGTTGGGCTTAATACCCTGCTGAATCTCTAGCCCCATGTACACGTATATTATGAAGTTGTTGGGCTTGCCGATGGCACGTGGCCGCTATAAGTAGTGGAGGCATTGGTTGCTCCTCATCGGACTCGTGATCGTTACTTGTCAACCGCCAGTTCCTTCCCGACCGCGCCATCCATCCTACAGCCACCACCCACAGTCTAACTGAGAGCTGACGATCAGTCATGGACGAGGAGTATGATGTGATTCAACCCCAAGATCTGATAACAGCATCCTTCGCGTTGCTGACTCGTTGTCTAGGTCATCGTTCTCGGCACAGGTCTGACAGAGTGTATCTTGTCAGGTCTCCTCTCGGTCGAGGGCAAGAAAGTTCTTCACATGGATAGAAATGACTATTACGGTGGCGATAGTGCTAGCCTGAATTTGACACAGGCAAGTTACGCGTCAACATTATCGGCTCTGCCAACGACGACCGCTCACGTACACCCCACCTAGCTCTATCGCAAGTTCAGGCCAGACCAACCCCCACCTGTAGAGCTCGGCCGCGATCGCGATTATGCGGTCGATCTGATACCCAAGTTCATCATCGCCTCTGGAGAGCTCACCAAGATCCTCGTGCACACTGATGTGACGCGCTATTTGGAATTTAAGCAGATTGCAGGAAGCTTCGTTTATCGGGATGGTAAAATCTCCAAGGTTCCCAGCACTGAACTAGAAGCTGTAAAGAGTCCTTTGATGGGCCTATTCGAGAAACGTCGTGCTAAGAAGTTCTTTGAATTCCTGCAAGGATGGAAGGACGACGACCCTGCAACTCATCAAGGTCGGCGAATCAGCATGTCTGAATGCAGCATTGAATTATATTTTCCCATTAGGCATCGATCTCCACAAGGACTCCATGAGGACAGTGTATGAGAAATTTGGTCTCGAACCTGGTACCCAGGATTTCATTGGTCACGCCATGGCCCTTTACCTTGATGACGAGTAAGCGTTCGTATACAATCAATTGTATTGTCAGTGACACGTTTTCAGTTATATTACAAAAGCTGCTCGCCCCACTTACGATCGCATCATCCTCTACACTTCTTCGATGGCTCGTTACGGCAAATCACCTTATATTTACCCATTGTACGGTCTCGGGGAGCTTCCTCAGTCTTTTGCACGACTATCTGCTATCTACGGCGGGACTTACATGCTTGACAAGCCGGTCGATGAAATTGTGACTAACGAGGATGGCGAATTTGTGGGTGTACGCAGTGGCAATGAGACCGTCAAAGCCAAGCAGGTCATCGGTGACCCCAGCTACTTCGGTGCTCGTGAAGAAGCCGAAGGCGGTAAATTACGCGTTGTTGAGGAGTGCAAAGTCGTTCGAGCGATTTGCATCCTGAAGCACCCGATTCCTGGTACAGAAGACAGTGACAGTGTCCAAATCATTATCCCTCAGAACCAGGTAAACAGACGAAATGGCACGTATCGTTTAATCCCATCCCCGTATCGCGTGGCTGATCGTGCTGTAGATATCTATATCGCCATGGTCTCATCAACACACAACGTCTGCGCTAAGGACATATATGTTGCCATCGTTAGTACCATTGTCGAGACAAATAAGCCAGAGCAGGAAATTCTTCCCGGACTTCAGCTTCTTGGATCCATCTATGAGAAGTAAGGTCTCGCTCTTGGGGTAGGCGCAGTGCTGAAGACAATGGTTGTCGCAGGTTTGTGAGCGTTAGCCCACTCTACACGCCCGTATCCTCGGGAGAGGCCGATAACATATTTATCACTCGTTCTTACGATGCAACTTCTCACTTTGAAACCGTCGTTGAGGACGTTCACGATGTCTGGAAGCGCATTATGGGCAAAGATCTCGTTCTCAAGAAACGAGAAGTGGAAGTAGAGAAGCAGTTGTAGATTACGTGTAGCGCGTTCTCCTCCAGCGCATGGTACTCCTGTGAAGCCGTTTGACCTGTACAGCCTATCCATGTATTTTCTCCTCTACTGAAAGTTATCATGGAAGGCGTCCATGCTGAATTCTGGGACCTGAACGTCTTGCTTGGCTGATTTCAACAAGCTCCCTAGCCCAGCTCTGTGAGCGGCAAGATCGCTTTCCTCCTTGATGGTGTCCTGTGCTGCGCCACGTGAAGTAAGTTCTAAAAGCTCCCTTCTTGATAGCGTCTTGGACTCGACGTCAATGTCGATCAGGATGGAAGATCTTCTGCGTAAGAAGGGGCTGGTAGATAGAGTCCGGCGTGGCGAGACTGGACTCGGTGGCCGTGATCGCTGCGTTTGAGCCGTGTCGTTCCGCGTAGCTGATGTTGGTCGCTCGAAGGACCAAGAACGAACAAGGTACAATGCCAGAGCATGGCAACCTATACGGACGTCATCTAGGTCATTCGACGGGAAATTAAGAGGATGACACCCACCCATCCGACAGAACACTCGCGCGACTTGGAGGATGAAATTGAACTCTCTCCTTCCGGAAATCTCACTAGTTCCCGCCGCGGTCTGTAATGTCTTCGATCGCAATTGAGAGAACAAGAGCGCAAGACTCGGGTCATCAAAGTGCGGTTCACCAATATCTAAATTTTGCATTTCCAGGGGATCAGCCAGATCTCGCAAGGGTGTCTGGTGAAGGTGAGAATATTGCACGAATACTTAAGGTTCGTGACTTACTAGGAGAATCCTCACAGAAAGATCTCTGCGTCGTAGCAGCCAGAATGCCCAGCTTCCCAACCATCTGTTCCCTTCACGGAAGGCAATCGGCAATACGACATTGTTCAAGACGCCACGCAATACTTCTCCGTCGTTACCTTCGATCACGCGTGCAAGGGCCACAGCAAGTTGGAAGTCAGAGAGCTGCTTTAGACAAACATTTACTGCGTCTTTCAAGCTTCCTCCAAGCAGAAAGAAAGCGGCTGCATACTCTGGATTTCACCTGTTAGCAAAGACATTCTGATGGTATATATCTACCAACCAAATCGCTGCTTGCTCAGCAGAGTATAAGCATTTTTCAGTGCGGCAGTCTTCCAGCGCGGTTGTGTGAAGTCATTTGCCAGGAATTTGAGCATTATTGCCTGCTCCTTATGCCATGCAGCTTGACGCCATAATCCATGCACCAATTTGACTTTTCCTAGTGCGAAGTAGAAGAGCGAGCATGCAGTAGGGTCCCGATTACCACCTGCCATGTATTCGTTCCGAGCGATAATCTCCATTTGCGATTTCTGGTGATTGTCCTTTTAATAGTGCACTAATAACCATACAGCAATCTCACCATCGTATCGACCGAAGTCAACCAAACGAACACACCAAGTGCTCGCGCATCCGACCACAGCATCTTGCCACTGCAAGCCGCGGTGGAGGTGTTCAATAATAGGTCCTGGCTTTCACTGTGGAACGCCCAGATCATGTCTCTATATCGTAAACGTGCTCTCCAGCCCGTTTGACGAGGGATGCCACCACCTGAGCGGGGACTTCCAGGGTCTGATGCAATTCGGCGGTTTAAAATATAAAATGAACGCATGGAAAGCAAGTAGCGAAGTCCATTGGCATCCAGCGCTCGCTGCTGTTCGTCGACCTTCGGTAGCAAACAAAGGTAAGCAAAGGCTTCAATAATCTAGCTAATTTCAATATACTCACTTCCAGCGTTGTTTGTATAAGAACCATGAGGTGAGCGTGCTCATTGGGCGAAAGATGGGGAAGCGGTTGTATTTCCAGTTTCTCTATCAAGGACTCTACCAACGATCTAGAGAAAACCGCATCTACACTGTGACATGTCAACCAAAGAATATTTAAGGTACGCAGGCGGTGTGCTCACGGATTCAACTGTTCTGGAGATCCAAACAACAAATCGTGGTGTCTTGCAGCTCTCCTGGACTTGAGAGGGAGATACAAAAGACACTCTCGCACGTATGACAATGGAATGGACTTACAGTATGCGCTTGCTCTTCTTGCAGATAATCATCGACAGCAAATGGCTGCCAGCAGAAGGTTTTCTCTCTTATGGCCTGTTCAAGAGAAACGATAATTCGTTTGACTAGTGATATCTTCCCTATAAGACGGATGAATGGCCAACACAGTGAACATGGATGGAAGGGTCGCACCCCATAGGAGACATTGCAACAACATTTGAGGATGATAGTCCGGAAGAGGGCCATTGATCCTGGCAACGTGCACAAACAAGCTTTCACTTGTGGGTTGCGTCTGGCCATAGAGAAACATATGATGTCCAACCCCGACCAGTAGAGTACCTTTGGCGAGCCAAATTGAATCGCTGATTGGGTGGGGAATATACCTGGGAGCGGGGAGTCAAAATCCATTCAGTTGACGTACGGGAAGGCAAACCTTCCAATTTCTATCTTGAAACAAATAGTCCACGCGGGATCGTCACCAAAATACGTTTTACGCTGTTGACACAAGAGCTCAATGTAATGGGCAAACCCGACTGCAAGTATAGACTGGTTGTCGGGAGTTGACGTCCAGTCGAGGTCATAAATAGGTTCGGACGCACTTTGTCGCACAGGTATGAAGAGAGGTTAAGGAGAGAGAGCGAGAGCTCACCTGAAAATCCTTTGATGCTCGAGACCGGAAGCAAATTCTGATTCATTGGAATCCCAGATGGTTAACTCCTGTCCGTCAGGGTGACCAGAAACTGACAGTGTCAAATGAACAAGACACCATGCCAAACTAAAAAGTGTACAGTACCAAGCACAGACTTTTTTGCTGAGCTGCAACTTGCCATTCTAAAACCACTCCGCCCAGTCCTCACTCTACTTGTACACTTCCATCCGGGATTTTTTCCATGCTCAAAGGTCCAAAAGCATAGTTCCCCGTCACACGAGACGCTCAGCAGGTCATCATATTCTTCTAGAGTTGAAGACTTGCGCCATGCCATGGGGTCAACTCCAATCAGAAGCTTCGGTACGTGGAAGAGTGGAAGGCTGTTATAGGAAGAGAGCACGAGCGTTGGATGGGGAGAACCAGAAATATGAATGTGGAAAATAAATTTGTCTTCCGTCAGAGCGACTATAGATTCATGTTCTCGCCTGGATGGCGTGGAGAAGAGGTATGAGACATGAGGAAGCCGAAGAGTAGAAGGAGGAGTCGAATGCAAGGTCAAGATGGAATTTTCATTCGAGTAAGTAGCAACTAGTTTTCCTGCCATCAGAAGAGCTCAGAATCGATCATGAATTGGTGATACATTATACGCACCACCGTCTAAGACCACGACTTGGTCTGCTGAGGGCCATGAACCGAGACGCGCCAGATTATGCCCACCGTCTGTTTCCATCCATGTCTCACCACCGTCAGCACGCACGACTGCAACCCCTCTGCCGGCTGGCGTCCTGACGAAGCGCAGAATCTCACTGTCTTCCAAAGGCATCTGCTCAGCTCTAGCTGCTATTAACTGGAGACTGTCGGCTCGCCCACTGAGTAATGTGGCAGCAGATATATTGTATGCCCGTAGTGGCGGTGATGTCACCAAAGTCAGGCTAGCATTCTCACCGCAGGGCAAGAGATAGAGATACAATGGAGGTGAAATTAAGCCCCCTGGGAGTGAATGCGAGATGGTGAACTGCCTCAAGAGTGTTGGTGGCCTGCGATCAATATTCTGGAATTCGGTGAGAAGTGTCCATTTCAGTCTCTTGGAAGCTTACTGCCACGGCGTTCAACAGCAAAGAACCATCGGCGAGGACGCGTAAGAACAAATCCCAATCCTCCTCCTCGGCATCTCTTAACGTCGAAATCTCGCCGTTCTTGATCTCCGAAGCTTTCAGCACTGCTTTGACAGCGGGTCCGATGACCTCTTTGTCCAACCAGATTACCTTAGACTCAGAACGTTGCAGGGGGTGAGACACAGCCGGAGAGATGGGAGAAGAAAGAACATCTACAGCGAGATGTAATTGAAGTCGTTGGGGTGAATCAACAACGGGCAGGAATATTCGCAGTACCGAGTCCGAAGTTGTGGTGAGCAGTGTAGGGTCGCCACTAAGAATGAGAAAATTGGTTCAAGACGCGGAGCTCTCAGCAAGTACAAACCTTCGGGACGATGCAGAGTATCGCCATACGACAGATACGACAGGTCGTGGATGTGGTATGCCTTGGGTTTGCTGTCCAGAAGTAGTGGAGTATAATCTAACTCGCTTGTCGTCCTGACGTCATGGTGAGAGGCAGCCAGTTAAGCGAACGTAAAACATACGAAGGATATGGTCGCAATGTATGTTAGTGTCGGTGCAAGTTTCACTAGAGAAGGTGTAACGATGCTAGGTTTGCCTGACGAGTCGAGCTGACAATAGGAGGAATCGCTGGAGGGACATACCAGCTAGCCCACTTCTTGCTCCATGTAAGGAGATCATTCTCGAGAATTAACGTGTATACTGAGAGGCCGCTTTGACTGCCGACTGCAAGCAAACCTAGCATTGAATTAGAAGAGCATCGGGGGACGGTCGATTTGGAAGTCACCAGAGCGACAATCCAAAGCAGTAATAGGGTCCCCATCCGGAAGAACTAGGGACGAGTGGATACGCCAGGTGTCCGTCTGAACGTCGGACATGGACCATGCCGCAATGTGCGTGTTCATGGAAGCCACAACCTACGGCAAAGATGGAACGGGGTGATCATATATGTATATGGGACGAGTCAGCGTACTATTTTCATGGCAGGATCGACGGCGATGCAGGAGACGTGGTTGCCCAGGCTCTGCAGCCCAGGAAACACCTCTTGAAAGGTGAAGACACGAACGAGGCGTAGATTGGCAGCATCGAGAAGGACGACTGTATCGGCAGACGAGTAGAGCTGGCGCAGGCCGTCAGGGTGTGTGTGTGTGATGGAACAGAGACATGCACGCACGACAAGGGTGGCATGAGGCAGGACGAGGTGCTGGAGCGGGCCCGAAGGCGAGCCGGTGAAGGTTCTGAGGAGGTCAAGCATGAGCCTGCCACTGTCCAGAGCTTGCTTATATACAGTACTACTGCCATTCGCACTCGCCCACCACAATGCGGCTCTCTAGCTGCATCCCGCTCTCCCTCCTCGCGCTCGCGCTCTCTGCGACCGCCTCACAGGTCTCGTGGCACCAGCCAGCCGTCCAGTCGGACACCCTCGTCGACGTCCTCAACAGGGACAGTGACTACACGCTCCTACTCTCTCTCCTCCAGCGCGCCCGCCTCATCCCGACCCTCAACAAGCTCAACGGGAGCACCTTCTTTGCACCCACCAACGACGCAGTCCAGCGCCATGCCAACAAGAGCGCGCTGTGGCAAAGTCTCCTCTCCGAGACCTACTCGCTTGCGCCCGACAACGTGCAAGAGCAGCTCAGACAACAGTTATTTTACCATCTTCTCAACTACACTCTCGCCGAACTCCCAGCGAACAAGTCCATACGGACCCTCGAGACTCTCCTTTACCCGCAGCTGCCCTTCGATTCTTCCCCGCACGAACCCCCCGCCGACCCGTGGTTCCCTACCCCACATGGCCTTCTCGGTGACCAACCACAACGCCTCAGACTTGCCTCACGTGACAGTTCGACCTGGGTCGGCGTCGATGCCTTCGGCAACGGGGGCGCGAAGCTAGTCAAGGCAAAGGCAGAAGCAACCAATGGTATCGTATATGGAATCGCCGACATACTTGAACCACCACCAGACATCCGTAGGCAGTCACTTTACGCTAACCCTGTTGCAAAACACTTATGCATCATCCGCTAGTATCTGTCGTCGGCGGTCTCAAGTCCCTCTCCTATTTCCAGAAGGTGCTAACCCTAGATATCAAGGGATTTCTCAATTCCACACCCGAACTTACCCTATTCATGCCTGTGGATTCTGCATGGCAATCCCTCGACCCTCTCGAACGCCTATATTTGGAAAGTGACTTTGCAGCGAATGACCTCCGCCTTATTCTAGACATGCATGTGGTGTCGGAGTCTGGGGTGAGATGGTCGGACTCGTTCCAATCCTCTCCTAAATGTGCGTATCAGCCAATCCACCTACCTTTTACTTGTTTGATCTTGCAGCCAGTAACATCTAGGTACGGCTCCCCTCTCGATGTCACAGTTTCTTCCAATGGAACGGTTGTATCCGGAGCGAAGCTCGTTCATCCTGATGTTTATGCCAGCAACGGTGTCTTACACCTTGTCTCTTCCTTATTGGTTCCCCCAGGAGCTCTGCAACTGACACCAGAGAAATACCTTTTGGCACTCAACTGCACCGCATTCGTATCACTTCTTCACTCGGTCAATCTGACGCATCTCATCAATACCACTGACACCCAGCACACGATTCTTGCGCCAAAGGACGACGTGCTTTCCCTTTTCGCGAGCGGCCTGCCCGCAAACGGAACTTTCGATCTCAAGCGGGTTTTGGAATACCATTTTCTTCCCGGCCTTTGGAAACCCACTAAGCTTAATAATGCAATGTTACTCGCGACCGAACTACGTGAACCGGGTTTGGATGACGGCCAGCAGGTTATACATGTCGATGTCCATGATGGCGAGAAAGACAACGGGAAGGTGCGACATATCACATTCGGTGGCGCAGGTATGATTGGCCAACATGGTAGGTCTGGTTACCAGTATGATCCCCATCTATTGACGTGTCCGACAGTCGAGATCAACAATACGGTCGTATACTTCATATCACGACCACTTGATCCTCCAGTTGACCCTCTCCAGACGGCACTGCCCTCCTTGGACCTCTCTTCCTTCCTTGCGGCTGTTTTTTCGACTTCGCTTGCGGATATGATTAAAAGGATGCCTCGTACTACTTTTCTGATCCCCCATAACAGTGCCTTTAAGCGTCTCGGCCTATTAGTCAGCGACCACCTGCTCTCCGCATCTGCTAAAGAAGACCTCGAACACGTCATTCTTCATCATATCATTAATGACGTTGAATACTCGACAAGTCTCGTCAATGGATCTCAGCACACTTTTGCTACTCTAGAAGGTTCTGACTTACAGTTAGAACGGACTGAGAACGGCTCTGTCGTCATCAGTCCTAGTGGAGGTTGGGCTAGTATGAAGAGCGCGCTATATCCGCAAGACACACTCACGGACACCGGCGTTATACACGAGGTGTCAGACCTAATGATTCCTCGGTCGGTGGAATTAAACATTGGAAAACTAATGAAGGCGGGAAAGGCGACAACCATGGTGAACGTGATGGTGAAGGCAGGGTTCGACTGGATCCTAGATGGGACTTCGCCTCCAGAAGGCTCGGTTTGGGCTGATCAAGGATATGGCAGTAGGACGTGGACCTTGCTCTGCCCCACGGATGATGCCTTCAAGAAATATAATCTGACGGTATTTCTCCAAGACGTTGACGGACTACGCGCGATCGTTAGCCAGCATCTAATCCCGACCCCCCCGCCACCTTCCGCCTCTGGTTCGGTCGGTACGATGGATGCACTCAATAGCAGCCGCCCACTGCCGCTTGACCAACTTGGCAGTTACTCGACGCTTTTATCGCCGACGTCTGCATACGGTGATATCGTCTTCAAGAAGATGGAAGACAAGTCAACAGCCGGGTACATGGTCGGAATCAAGAATGCGCGAGGAACCGATGGAAAAGCGGACTGGGCTCGTGTGCTGAGCTGGGGTCGTACTACCACCGGAACTGGGACCGGTGGTGTCGTTCTGATTGACCGGATGCTGGTCCCTTATCACCCATCATGGTGGATCGAGTATGGCCCCCCATCCTTTGTTGGAGCTGTTGGTGTATTGCTTATATGTTTATTCTTCTATGGAGTGCGCGTGCTGTGGAACAGGGACCCAACAGAAGCTACCTATGAGCCCGTTGGAGGGTTTGGTCGTGACTGTGATGACTCGTAGCGGCTGTAGACGGTGTTTTCTTGGTACATGTGTAGATATCTCGATTGGAACCAGGCGTGGATGAATCATATGACAGTAACCATAATTGGACCACAGTGACTTTACACACTGGTTGTTCTGATACCCTACCATGGTCAGTGCAACAATGGAAACCGTCTCCACCGACACTGACGACTAGCCCACAGAGTAGTGAGACGCCTGCCGTCGAGGAGACAGTAAAAAGCTCGACCGCTGAGAATGTCAAAGCATTCGTCGCTGGAGGCTTCGGTGGCACGTCGTCGGTCCTCGTGGGTGAGAAATGACACTTCGAACGTATCCCTGCTGACACTCACCTTCCTCATTGACAAGGTCATCCCTTTGACTTGATCAAGACGCGGCTACAAACCGCTGCTCCGGGACAATATAAAGGTGCAATTGACGTCGTTCGATTGACTCTCGCCCGCGATGGCGTTACTGGGTGAGTAATGGTCCTGCAACGCGCGCGCGTCCCACTCAAGTCCTGTCGGTATCAGAATGTATAGAGGGATTGTTCCCCCCCTTCTTGGTGTTACCCCGATCTTTGCTGTCTCTTTCTGGGTATACCTGATACTGCCTCTCCACGACTGAACAATGACTCGTCTTCCCAAGGCCTACGATGCTTCAAAACAGCTTATTGTTCATCTAACCCCAAACAGGTCGAGCGAGAGACTCTCAACTATAGAGCTTGCTACTGCTGGCTTCTTATCCGCTGTTCCAACCACTCTGGTCACCGGCCCGGTGGAGCGAGCCAAGGTCTTGTTACAGGTATGAGTATGCATTTGATGTACCATATTCGTTCTCAAAGAGGGGCAGGTGCAAGGACAAGGAACGTCAGGTACCCAATACAAGGGTGTCTTTGATGTAATGAGACACCTCTACAAGGAAGGCGGCATACGGAGTATCTTCCGTGGAACCGGTGCCACTCTTGCTCGTGATGGTCCCGGAAGTGCTGCGTACGATGGTCATCCCTCAGTGGTTCTATGTCTGAACTAACAGTAACTGAGGTTAGCTACTTTGCCGCGTATGAGATCACTAAAAAGGCGTTGACGCCAGCTGGATCGTCAGCCTCTGAGCTTAATCTCGGGGCCATCATTTTGGCTGGTGGGACCGCGGGTCTCGCAATGTGGTCCTTGGCAATTCCCCCGGACGTTCGTTTGATTTTTGATGTGTTGCTTTAAGACTTTGACCGGTCGCATGCACAGGTACTCAAGTCGAGGCTGCAGTCTGCACCTTCCGGCACGTATTCTGGTTTATTTGACTGCCTGCGAAAGACCATTGCCCAAGATGGCTTGACAGCTCTCTGGAAGGGAATAGGGCCTGCCATGGCTAGGGTAAGCTGGGCGCCTGACACTGCGTACCGAACTTACTAATGTGCCGTTTCTCTTAGGCGTTCCCCGCCAATGCTGCCACCTTTGTGGGTAATTCTACCATCCACTCAGACGCACATACTGATCTGCGATTGATGCAGCTCGGAGTCGAGGCATCACGAAAGGTGATGGATAGCTTGTTCTAATTCTCCAACTACAATCCCATTAGATCTCGTTACCTCGAATGCAAACGTCATAGTAGCGGCCGTGCGTAGATAGTGCGGACAAGATTCACTGGGATTTCATAATCAATACTGTCCTTTACGACACTGGTTGTTCCAAGTCTATACTTGAACAGCTTGTCCCCGTATCCCATTTGGTTCTACAACAGCTGGTACATGCCGAAGCCAATTGCAACAAAGAACTCGAGGTCTACTGGCAATGGGCACCAACGGGCTTTGTCTGCGTCTGAGTGGGGAATCTCTTTGCATGAGCTGGTCGGCAATAGGTTAACTGTTCAGTGTTGTAGGATTGCGCGCAATGCAAGGAACTTTGAGACCTGGTCAGCGTACCAAAACTGCGAAGAGGCATCTTTTTTAGATATTCCTGACGAGTTTATGGGTGATGTTCAGGAGATCTTTAACACCCATAAACGTATATCTAAAGGCTGGTTGGACAAGGTTCTTCGTTCAAAGTCATCACAACAGGGCGAGTACTCATAAATATACAGATTCAGCCTGTTAGGTACGGAAATGAGGGACTCGGCAACTTTCTGAAGTTGGCCTTTGACGCATCTCCTCACCTGTTTTCGAGTAATCCAAAAATTCAAGATGAAGAACCGATAGAGGAGATGTCTGTGGTGTTCCTCGCATGGAAAAGGCTCCGTAAGATGAGAGCTAGCAATGAGAGGTGGTCAGAGGCTGACTACGTTGCAAGTGTGTATGTCTAGCTATTATCTATTCTTCAGCGAGACATTGCCAATGATCGTTTCAGGTACAACGTCTTTCGGAGTCCTGCCATCAGGAGCAGTGTCTTCAGGTTAGAGCTTTTGCCAGCCATTTCATGTTACTTTGGTCTGACACTGACCAGGGTGCAGTGTGCGGTTTCTCTTCCACAACCGCCTGGCATTGCTGCCGACGATGGCCACCGCGTTCTGAACACCAAGACGGCTACTCCCGACTGTGCAATGTTTCTTCCTGCAGCTCTAACGCGTCCTTTATCGCAATCTGCCAAGTCCCCATACAAGATTCTCAAGAATCTTCCGGTGATTGCAAAAGCTGGGACTGCAGCCAAGGGGTCCTCATTTCGGTATCAGAGTACGCCGTGTGCCCAGCTTCCCGACATGCCTGGCTTCGAGTTCGCAAGCAGCTTCTGGGAGGACAAGAAGCCTGTGCATACCTTTCCTGACGATGCTTATCGCCAGAATCGTATTGCGACGGCTGCCGCGGCCCGCCATCTTCATTCGTTGAACGTGAAAAGTCCCGTTATTGGACTCATATGGGCGAACGGGAGAGTGCGAGCACACGTTGATTGGTGTGAAGTCGTGGATGGAAAGCCCGTGGGTCGTTCTGAACATAGAGACGGTTTGGACATTGAGGATATTCACCCAGGTCGTCGTGTCGGCTCCTTATTCGCGTCCTGGGATGCACGGAGACTCGCTGTCTGACCGACCGTTTCATGAATGGAACTTGGATAATCCAAGCGACATTCTCCAGGTTTATTTTCTTGTTCGCAACATTGACGAATGGACTTGTGGTCGATTCCATTCTCAAGTCGTCCGAGGTTTAAACGATCTGGTGGAAAGCATCACTCGGAAGGACGGGACATATCAACCTTGGAAATGGGTTGGAAACACGATGCCCGGCTTGACAGTGAAAGTGCTCAAAGAGAACACTGTGGCCTCTTTTACCACAACTTCGTCTGGATGCTCTTCTCCACCAAAGAAGGACAAGCGCAGACGGAGGAGACGGTCGAGCCAGTGAGCACCTGGGAATAGGACGTATTCAAGACGACAGTTTACATTCACGTGTAGTATTCGTGTGTTACAAAATGTATGTGCGATCTCGATCAAAGTTCATCTATTTCCAAGCGGAAGGTATTCTAGTTACCACCTCGGCCCACCTCTTCACCCTCCCAGACTCCCAGTGTTCAATATACGAGAGAGGAGAATCGGAACGAGCCTCTTCTGCCCTCAATCTTTTCTCAGCGTCACACCAGAATAGAACCCATGAACCCATCCGCAGGTGACCTGTGCTACGCTCGAAGTACCACTTGTTCACTGGATTGTCTGATCGGCTGCGCCATACGAGATCCTGACCTTCTCCCTTACCTTCCTTTCCACCGTTGGGATTGATGGAAAAGGGATGGCCCAGACCGTATGATTCATCGTGGAGGGCAACCCAAAGGAAGTCGACTGTGCCGTCGCCTTGATGGCTTGGCAAGACAGCAAACTTGTCGAGGTAGGATATCGGGGGTGCGGACGAATCGGAGACAGACTCGTTGGTAACGATGGCAGCACCAACATAGTCACCGGCGACTATCACAAAGTCGAGGCAGGCTTGTAGGCGTTTGTAGAAGGCGTCGATATCGAGCGCCCGCTGGAAGGAAGTTTGAAGCAGATGATTCAATTTGGCGCTATCGACGTCGGCCAAGTCGCGGATGACCCGAATGGGTTGACCGCGGCGAAGGAGGGTGGGCGTGTCGGGGGTGAGCTTACGGTTGCCCTGGAGGAGGGCATGGGGGAGACTGGACGAAACGGCGGGCTTGTTGGTGATCAGGTTGGCTATGAGGGAGCTCGGGGAGCGATGTGATACCATGATGGCAGAGGAGGTCGGGGGCATGTAGGAGAGGCAGGTGTGTGCAAGGGCCAAGTTTGAGAGGGCGGAGGGGCGGTCCTGGAGCCAGGCGGGGTCGAAGGTGTCGCGGATGTAGTCGAACTCGGAGGTGAGGTTGACGAGGAGATGTGGGAAGCCGGCGCGTGCGTAGGAGGGGACGCCGCCCTCGCGGTTGATGATCATGAGGCGGACGGGGGTGAGGGAGTAGTCGGCGTGGGGGTCCGATAGCTCCGCCGCCTCGGCCATGCCACGTGCGAGCGCCGCGACGAGGACATCGGCGCTGACGCGGGTGGAGCGGCAGAACGAGTCGAGAGCGAGCGGCGGCACGACGGGAATCTCGCCGGCACGGAGCGCGGACCGAACCGGCGCGAGGTCTTCGGGACAGACGTGCGCCTCGATGCCGTCGCTCTCGCCCGGTTTGGGACCGAGCCGGACAAACGCGCCGAGAATGGGCCGCGCGCGGGCCCCCTGGGCTTCGAGGGCGGCGACGACCCGGTTCGTCTCCTCCGTGATCGCGGCCCGCTCCCGGTCGTCCCCCCTCGGCAGCTTGTCGTCCTCGATCACGATCACACTCACCAGCCCCAGCTTCTCCAAGTACACCATCCCCCGCGCGATGCTGTCCAGCTGCCGGTCGCTGAACGGCCCCTGCAGCTTCACCAGCGACGTCCGGCAGTAGACCGGGTTCAGGATCGAGGAGATCACTCGGCTCGTCTTCGTGTCCGGCTCCGGGGGTTTCCGCTCGGGCGCTTCTTGTGCGGGCGCGGGGCCGCGGTGGCGAGCAGCTGGAGCGGGTGCATCGAGGAAGGAGGGGGGAGGTGCGGGTCTCTTGTGACGGTGCGGCTGTGGAACCCCGAAGCTGTCTAGATACGACTTGGTGTCGCGCAGGGAGGGGTTTGCCCTCAGGATAGAGAGAATGAAATCCTGTGTCAAACATGAGCAGCGCGACGGGAGGGGTCTGTGTGGCGACTTGCGCTTTCTGATGGATCAAACTCATCGCCCTCTGGGGGCAGCGATGAGGGGGGAGGTTGGCGGAGACTCCGGATGGTCTGAGAGTGGGTGAGCAGCGTGCGGGCCATCTGGAGACGCACAGACATACAGCATAAAAGGCACGAAAACTGGTCTGGCGGAGAGGAGAGAGGCGGGGGGGGATTTTAGGGAGGAAGAACATGCTTGAGAGGAAGTCGAGGACGGGGAGCGGTTTTTAACATATCAGAGTGGCAGTCAAGCAGCAAGGCTTGGTGTGCTGTATTTGCTGTGAGCTCAATCCGCGACTCGGACGTCAATCGCACATTCCCCTCATCATTGGTTTCTATTGGCCCGACAAAAAAAAAAAAAAAGAATAGTGTCTCCTCATCTCCGCCAGCACTCAGAACGTCAGAATCCGAAAGTGTCGTCCCTGCGACTGAAAGGAACAGCATCTCAGCGACCCCTTCCAGCGACCTGACCGACTCGACTTACATCAACGAGTATCACGCTGTCTTCGCTGCACATGGCCTCGGTAAACGCTGGCCCGCCCTCCAACGACGCGGGCAGCCTCCGCCGAAAGACCCGGTACGGCAGACTCGTCCTCACCTTCTGCACGAACACCCTGCTGCTCAGCACACTGGTGTCGCCGACGTGCCACTCAACATCAGACGACTCTTCCGTCTCCCGTTTGATATCCCTCCTGATCCCAAGCTGGTTAAAATCCCACACCTCCAATGTCCGCGACTCCCCATCTTGATCCTCTTGTCTGCCACCAGTGATCGAACTGAATCGGGTGCCATACACATAGCATACCCACATGTGCGAGTGCGGTGCTTGTGCCATCATGCGCGTCCCTGTCGGTCCCCATTCGGACCACTCCAAGTCATGCCGTCCTTCACCTTCCCTGACCTTATTGACGTGATCCAGCAACGTGTTCGACATCACGAATAGGTCGATAGAAGAGACCTCCTCGCCTTGCATGACCCAGATCGTCACGATATACAGCCTCGGTCCAGGTCCAATCGAAAAAGGCACCTGAGCACTTGGATGTGGCGACCAGCCCGTACACGGGTCCGATCGAATCAAGAAGCTCAGTGGATGAACCCAAGGATAACAGGTTGGGTATAAAAAGGCGCAGATATACTCCACGCGGTCGAATTCGGTCCTTTCGCCCTTGCCAGAGTCCAGGTCTACCACGAAAAGCCGAGGACGACGGTGGATGGATTCCGTATCTCCAAAGGTACCTACCAAAATAAGCCGTTCGGTGAGAAACGCAAATGCCATCAGGTTGGCACTGTAGGTGTTCTAAACGGGAACCAAGATGAGCACAGACAATTGGTGGTACATTGATATCCCACCAGAAGCGTCTCCCCTGTCTTCCAATTCCAAACCACGAGCGACGACGGTGCAGTTCCATGACTGATAAAGTGCACGGCAACACAGTCACTGTGGACCTGGATCATGAAAGTCAAATTTGGGGTGCGCAGGTCGACGTCGTGTACAAGTATGGGTGGCTTTGTGGCCAAAGGGTGCATATTTCCTGTGGTCAGGGAGCGTAGGTGTATCGATATTTCTATGCGCGCATCGTGTGCACTGGGGCTCGAAAGAGATGAAGATACGACTATGCTGGATACGCTGAATATGTATGACTCACCGAAGAATCGGCTGAGCAATGAGGACGAGAAGATCTTGAGCGGGATCCAATGTGAAGTCTCGTAAGGCGATGTCCAGCTCGAGTGACCAGACATGTTCTTGGATGTTGCGGTAGTGGGAAGGAAGGCGACGAAACACCAGGCCGCTTCCGGCCAAATGGTTGGACTGGACTAGCACGCCGCCGTAGAGTTCATACAAGGAGCCCTGCAACATGCGGACATCTTTCAATGCGGTCCACTGCAGAGTGTGCCATGCAGCCTGGCTGCTCCGGAGCTTGGTCAAGCGATCTGCGTGACCCATGACACTTGGAGGACCGTTTTTCATCCCGGAGACAGCAAGCTCGATCGTATACTGGCTAGCAGCGTTCTCCTGTATAGCCGTGCGGAGAAGGCGACACACCTGAAGCGATGGTACGATGAGCTGGACGATAGGGCGGGGGCGGGGGCGGGGGCGGGGGCGGAGGTACTCACGCGACTACAGTTGAGCAAGTCCAGATAGTCCAGATGGCACAGTATCTGGATGACGATCTCGATGGGGAGCATGTCGAGCAACATGGTGGTCGAGGACGAGGCGTGTGTCACTGGGGGCATCTTGATGGTATTATCGGACCACGTGACCGGATGGGCTCCGTACACCACGCCTGCCCACATCTCGTTCGCATCCACGTTCAATGTCGTCCAGAAACGGGCCACTGTCGTCTACAAAGGTGCACTGTATTTTTCTACGCAGATAGCTCTCGCTCACTTTCACTGCCGACCAGTTCTACCAAGAGGACATTGTCAGGCGCATCGGCTCGCCTAGCATACATGGTGTCGTACTGGTAATGACCGATGCTCCCCGTCCCGCTCCGTCTCACATTCTCGCAGCGCTGTTGGCACGACGCAGAAGACCTCCCTCCCATCCATAGCCCCCTCGTGGATCCGCTCATGCGTCCCCTAACCCGTGGCGAGGTTGGCGTCTCTTTCTTGCCAGGTGGTCTTCGCGAGATTGTCCCAGAATCGGAATACGAACTCGTTGATCGTACTTTTCAGCCAGGGGACTACTGCAAACGCAGTCTCGATGACGTTTGCTCCGGTGTCGTCGTAAGCACCCATGCACAGGCAAGGCTTGTGCACGCCATCGACAGCGAACCTGTAACGGGCTGGAGAGACGTCAAGGGCCTTCGTCACGCCACCATTGTGAACGCTGGAGACTATGTTCTATACGATGATTGGATAGGGCAAGTAAGGAACTCCCATTTTTTTCCGTGTCGTGATCCGAGGCTTATTCCTCCTCAAGGTCATCGAGGTATGCGCCCTTCATATTACGCTCTGCCACTTGGTTCATTCCCGCAGCTTTTCGACGAACTTGTCATCTCAGCGTCGGGTACCCTTATTCGGATGCCGGAGATTAGCTCACGCCTCACAATCGGGGACAAAGGACTTGTATGTCACGCCGTCCTTCGTCCCGCAGTGTTGAGTTATCGAGAAAATTATATAGGATATCCTGCCGCATCCCCTCAATTTTCATGGTATTCACACCTTGTGTCAAGGCACGCCAATGCCAACAGTGAATGATACTGTGGTTGATATCCAGCATACTGTACTGGCCATATGTTGGCTGGCATTGAACCAGACGGTATTTTGATCTAATACGCCACTTTCCTTCTCTGACTCGAGATCTCAGATTGACCCTGACACGATGTTGAGAAAGAGACGTCCAGAACGCTTTTGGCATGGAGAAGATCTTACAAAACTCACGGTTTTAAGGACAAAGTCCGGCGATATTCGTGTCGGTGACAAAGTGATTGTTCCCGGCGACGAGACCATTCGCGTTGTGTCATTTGACACAGGAATTGAAGGCAATAGCAGGATCGACAGCCGCGCACTGTGCGTTGAGGAAACGCGGACAACCGTGGTGGTTCTATGGCAAGATGGCTCACGAGAGGCCTTACCATCCACAGACCTCATCCCTTACTTGAATGTCGATGAATATGATTGCTGGTGTGTGCAGATGCCTCATAGGAGAATGTCCACACTGATGTATTAACAGGCCAGGTGACCATGTGCTATGGAAGAACGAAGATCAGGAACGTGTAGCCATTGTCCAGTCTGTCAATTCCAAGGACAGGGTCGCTGTCATTCGCTGTACTGATACGGGTACTTTGGAAAGAGTATCTGTTTTAGAACTCGATCCAAATGGCACCGGAGACACGAGTCCTGATGCATTGCACGGTCATGGTTTCGGCGTACGACGTGGTGACTCAGTCTTCATACACCCAATAGGAGCTACAAACGGGTTTGCACCTCCACGAGTCCCCAAGATTGGTGAGATCGAGGAATGGGTTCGCGAACCACCCGTGCGAGCCGATGGTGAACTTGGCGGATGGAGACGTACTATGGCAGATCTAGGAGCGCTAATAGCGGCTGATCGTAATGTTCGCCAACTTAACCTTTACGATGTTTCCCTTCCCAACATGGATGATAACTCTCTTTCGTGGTTCGGAGAAGTTACCGAGGTATGTTTTGGAGATCTCAAAACGATTTTGCTTGACCGATGATTCCAGCTCCATCTTGATGGTTCGGTGGAAGTGACACACCCAAACATGGAAGTTTCTGTTTTGCCTCTGGAAAGATTAACAAGACTATATGATAGCCTGGAACAGATCGAGGATGACGGTTGGGACGAAGAGGCATCGGAACATGACTCAAACGGGGAATACTCGGAAGGGATCTGGCTCCAAGGCGCAGACGGTGTTTGGCGGTACGAAAAAAATTCTGATGACGACGAATGGGAGGAAACAGACGAGGATCCAGAGGAAATGGATGTTGATGTCCCTTGGGCAGAGGCTGAGCCCTCGCCATCGCCAGGGCCAGACGACGATTCACTTAACCCCCCCGCAGGAAACGTTATGTTGGATCTCGTTGACTCGGTCTCTCCGCTCCCTACTTCGCCCTCTACATCCCCGGAGATGAGCCAAGAATTGGTTGTGAATACCAGCGCAAAGGATGCTGCTGAGGTGGATGACTCGTTTTGGAAACGCTTCGAGATCCTAGCCTCTGCCCCTTCTGACCACGCCTTTTACTCCACGCCCGCTAGCCAACGTTCAAGGGCTTTCCTCACTCGCTTGACCAAGGAGTACCGAGTGCTTTCCAGCAGTTTACCAGGTGAATGGCATTCCGAGGGCATGACTCGACTTAGCTTTTGACCATATTTGCCAGACTCTATCCTTGTGCGTGCATACGAAGATCGTTCAGATCTTTTGCGATGCTTGATCATCGGGCCAGAAAACACACCTTATGAGGACGCACCATTTGTCATTGATTGGATGCTGGACTCCAATTTTCCTCAAAGCCCACCCATAGCACATTTTCTCAGTTGGACAAATGGAAATGGGAGAGGTGTGTACGCCATGTTGTGATTTGCCGAAGTGTTCTCACTACCATCTCAACCAGTCAATCCGTAAGTGAATAGGAGCTTGCAAGTGACCGTAACAAACGACCGTACATTTTTTAGGAATCTCTATGAAGAGGGCAAGGTTTGTCTATCGATCCTAGGAACATGGTCTGGTGATCGCACCGAGACCTGGAGCGCGTCAAGATCGAGTTTACTGCAGGCTTTTGTCTCCATTCAAGGTCTCGTACTAGTAAAAGAACCGTGCGTTGCTATATTTTGTAGTCGCGTTGTCTAAAAGGCATCTAGATGGTTCTGCGAGCCCGCGTACGAGAAGCTCAGAGGCACAGAAGAAGGCATGGTCAATAGGTCATGATCCCGGACGTCAAAGGTTTCCTTGTGCTAACTTTTTATAGTCGGCTATATAGTGAAAAGGCATATGTCCTCTCGAGAGGGTTCGTTCGCCGAGCGCTTGAAATCCCTCTTGGTGATCTACAACCAGAGATCAATTGGCTATACTACACCAAGGGAAGGCTCGCCAAGGTCCTCCGTGATGCGCGCCAGCTAATTGAGAAGAGCAAGAAGGGGTCTATAGGCGATCCTGATCAAGACCTTGCGGTGCCTCGACTGACCACAGGAGGAGTCATAACACTGGAGCGAACCCTGGGAAAGCTTCAGATTCTGTTGGAGCAGAATCGAGCTACAAAAACAGTATGATTGATCCATCTAGTATATCTCGGATTCCCTTGGCACGAAGTAGCAATATCTATCGGAAATGTTGTACGTTCATCGAGCCAAGCGTGACGAGTCCCGCCATCAATACCGAATGCGACAATTATCCTATACATGCCCAACAGACAATTATGTTGACTGTAGATGCAAGTTCACGACATTCAAAATAAACCGCGGAAAGCGTGTACAGTTATTGAACGAAATCATGAAGAACTGCTCGTCCAAAAAAACAACCGTGTAAGCACAAGCGAGTGGTCCCATCGTATGTCCGAGCAAACCGTGGCCAAGATGTGCGAGTTCCTGTCAGCACTGATCTAGGAAACTGTTTTTTGGAAACGTCTGTCCGTACTGTGCCCACGTTGTTAGGTTCGGGTTGGTATATGCCTCAAGGTATCTCCAAATTCATGAGAACACGCGAACACGGTCGTTAGGGTAGACTTACTGGTCGATATAAGCCGCCGTAGGGAAATCCTTTGGATCACAACCGATATTGATCGCACCTTTTGGTTGGTAAACACGAATCCAGTCTATCCTCATGGTCGTTGGAAAGGTGAGTGCCGCGAAATCGGGAGTTTGGAAATTGGGGGATATCCCCAGATTGGCGATCAAATACTATGCAATGCCTTTAGCTAGCGCACACTCGCAGGTGGGGTGGCATCGTTACCATGGGCTCCTGCGGAATCGGTCTGTCCGAGATCTGGGTCGACCCATCAGCCGCCATCCCGCTTGCATCCAATGTCCAGGCAAGTTGGTCATTCGCAATCCAGGATATGCGCTGATATTTTCATGTGAGATCAAAAGGCTAGAGAAATCACGCTGTACTCACACTGTCGTCAGTGTCACCTGGGACGTTAATTTAGAGTTAGTAAGGGGTGGGTCAAAGGGAAATATAATGAGCACCTGGTATATACTCATATCCATATGTCGCAAAGCATTGCCCGGTCAGCTCGTAACAGGACTGATCTGCAAAACGTTAGCACATCGTGGGGTTTACGCGTGAGGGCGGCACGTACTAGTGGTCGTCACTCCTGACGTTGCCTGCTGGAAAACACCACCCGCGTATGGGTTCAGTTCAGTGATGGACTGGTTTGCGATGTTGAAATTGCCAGTGGTATTTTTCCATTCATAGGCAGCGTTCATGGGCTAAGTGAAGAGCCGTCAGAGCACGTAATCTGTCACACGCCTTACTTACAGCCCACTGCGCAGACTGTGAGACTTGACCCTGGAGGGGGGAACCCGTGACCTACTTTCATCAGAAGGCGCAAGTGGTTTGAAAAAAAGGGGACACACTTGGGATTCAAAGATATCAATCTCTGGTGCTGCACGGCCAACATACGTTCCATCCGAGTGGACGGGTCCGGGATGGGATTCGCCTTTGCAAGTACATCTAGATAAACGCTGACCAGGGAGATAGGACAAGACGCCTCCGTGGGTCGGATCACCGTTGACAAGCGCCGCCTCGGGCTGACCATTGTAGGTTTGGTTCGCCACGGTACCAACATCACAGCTGTCATACGAATAGGGCCACTAGAGAAGGATGAGGATACGAGAAGGTGAAACCAGAGGGACGAACCGCACCAGGCCCTCTAGAGTAGCACCATAACCCACGCGACCTAGCGTTGGTGTGTGAGATGATGGACAGTCAAGCTGTTACTAGTACTCACCAAGATTGCCCATGGACCACACTGAAGAGGGAGGTCAGTGCGTCGACGATGGAGGAATATGCAAGAGCAGACCTGCAGGCCAGAGTCCTGGAAGGGCACAGAGGGGACATTAACGTACACTGGAGGATGGGAATAGCCAGTGGGTACGTACCGACTACGTTGTTGGCGCCGGGTAGAGTGACGGACGCCAGCACCATGCCGCCGGTGAAACAAAACTTGTTCCACGTGGAAATCATTGCACTGACATAGTCGAGGTTGTTCATGTTCTGTTGTACCAGGGTGATTTCGAGACTACCATTCCTTGTTGTTGCCTGTTTTGGCGAGTACCACTCCAAGTCGTTGGTCTAGTTTGCAGGTGAGGGAGGGAGAAGGATGAGTGGGAGACGGGAGACGGTACCTGCCAGTAATGGAGATTGACTGCCTCCCAGTATGGATCATCGCCGGGCCAGAAGGTGCGGCCGTCAGTATCAAACTCGTCACTGAAGACGAGTTGGTACTGGGAGCCGTCCACAAAGGAAGTGGCGGTGTGGGCCTCGGCAGGGGTCTTGACGTCGATGAGACCAAAGTTGTTGGGCATGGTAGGAATCTGGGGACATGAGAGACATGATGGGATGAGAGAGCGGACAGCTTCTTGCCTGGCCACTGGCGTTGATACCGCCTACATTAAAACCACCAGCGTAGGAAAGAGCGTGTTTGGTGAAATAAGATATCAAGGGGTATCCGGCACTGGGGAGGGGGTCAAGAGGAGGACGAGAGGGGGGGAGGGACGCACAAGAGGGCGACGAGACCGACGGCGAGAAGAATGAGACAGCCAAGGTTGGTGAGGCCTCTGTAGGTGAGGATGGTGCCGCCGCGGTCGAATTTTCTGTCGCGGCGAGGGTCGGGATTGTGGAGGAAGTCATCGGGCTCGGGGTGGTTTGGAGAGAGATCGGCGCCCCAGGACTTGGGGTCGGGAGAGAGGGAGAACTGGGGGGAGGAGGTGGGAGGGGGGAGGGGGGAGGAAGGAGGGAGGGCTTGCCTTGTCAGAGATGGAGAGTGGCTGGGGAGCAGACGACCGGCCAGCGGTGGTTGCGCCGGAGTAGGGGGAGTCGTTCTGGGGGGAGGTGAGGGGGAGAAGGAGACAGGGAGGGGGGAGAGAGACGGACGAGGGAGCGGAGGGAGGCGGAGGAGGGCGGGGCACGCGCGAAGGCGGCGTGGACGAGGAGACTCGCGGTGGAGGGGGCGTTCGACGCAGCCTGGGCGTAGAACTGGCGCGGGGGAGCCATGCAGGAGAGAACAAGCAAGTGACACCCGTGGGACTATTCGCCACTCCGCCCCTCCCCGCCCAGCCACTCCCCGCCCCCCGCCCCCGCCGCCGCCGCCGTCCCGTCCCCACACCGCCCGTCCAGCGCAGCAAGCGCATCTCTCGCCCGCCCCGCCCGCGCCCGCCTCGACGGCCGTCCCCTCTGTCGGCGCAGCCCCTCCGTCCCCCCGGCCCCCACCACGACCTCCCGCGGAAGCCCCCGGGGGCTCAGCGCATGCATCTCGGCGCGAGGCAGGATCTCGAACACGCGTGCCTCCAGCAGCCGGGACTGTACATACACGACATGCGGTCGGACAGGGCGCAGATGCTCTCCGTCCAGCGCGTCGGGGAGCACCAGCATCTCCCGATAGCGATCTTGTGGGCACGTCAGAGAGAACCCGGGTCTGCGCAAGCACATGCATACCACAGCTCACTTGCACCCGCGCGACGGAATACAAGGGCGGCGCCGAGGTAGATGGCTGGGTGTAGAGTACCGTGTACAGTCCAAACAGCGCTGCAGCGCGCTTCAGGGGTGGCTCCCCGCTGTCGATGTGTTCTAGAGTCCGTCAGAAAGCGTGGTGTACGAATCGCGCGGACGCGCCCACCCGAGAAAAGGCGCACGACGACGCTGAGAAGGGCCGCGCGGGAGCGCGCGTCGAGGACGGCGAGCTGGATCCATGGCCAGCCCTCCGTCTGCCAGATCTCCTTGAAGAGCGCAAAGGGGCGGGTCGTGGCGCGAGTGTAGCGCTGCGAGTACACCTCGACGAGGCGGTCGATGTCCGCGCGGGCGGCATGCACGAACGGCGACGCGGTGAAGTGGGCGGGCTGGAGCACGATCTCGCCGCGACTGCTCGACGGCGACGGCGGGACAGACATCGTCGACTCGAATTTCCCAGGCCCGACTGGACGCGCTCCTCCTCCATGGCGCCGCCCTTCCTTCGCCGCCGCTCCTGCTTCTTCTGCCTCTCCCAGGTCAGCCCCGCCCTCGCCGACCCCGACACCGACCCCGACGCCCGCTCCTTTCGCTGCCCCCACTGCGCCTGCTGGAACAGGTTCGACCCCAACGGCGAGATTCTCTCCGACGAACCCGCCATGCACGACGAGAACCTCAACACGTCCTCCTTTGCCAAGCGCGGTTCGCACCCCCTCCTCGCTCTTTCGCCCCCTCCCCGCCGCTCACGCCCCCCCCCAGCATCCCCGAACAGGGACAGACTCCCGTCCACATACGCCAGACCTCCTTTCTGCCACACCTGTCAAACGAACCAGATGCTCCTGGTCAACCTCCTCTCCAACTATCTCCCACCTCCACAGGCAAGCCCTTCCCAGCATTCCATGCCACTCCACGTCGACGCGGACCATTCTTTCACAGCATCCTGATTACACTCAACGCCTAGAACAACTGCCCGCCTACCGCGAATCGCTCTACATGCGTTATCCTCCGGTCTGTGCCAACTGCCTGCCCGCAGTCCAAGACCAGATAGAGCAGAAGAACCAGATGGCCCGAACGAAAGCCCTCGGGGGCTGGCTCAGAGAAAGCAAAGGGAAAGAACGGCAGCTGGGCTCTGCAAGGGTCCATGACAGGCTCGGACTCCAACTTGCCATCTGGCGACTCAGAGGCGCTTTGTGGTGGTCCACCCTCTTCTCCGTAGTCGCCGCCTACGCAGCAGGTAGGCGCGGTGGCTTTGTGCATTGGACTCTGTTCATCTCGTCTGCTAGCAATCAAAGGTTACGACTTTCCACCTTCCCTTGCTGCAACCATTCCTACACTCCCTGTGTTCTGTCTCTTCTCTCTCTTTTATACGGCCTGGGATCCAACCTATCATCGTTTTAAGAGTGCAAGAGTACAAGGCCGCGATGTCCGCATTAAAGGACGGACTCGTTACGTTGTAAGTTGCGTGTTGTGATCACCCAAAGTTGAATGACTCACGTTGCACAAGATCCTTCAGGTACTCACTTGGTTCTCTAGATTCGCCACATCCATTCTCCTTGCTCTCCCATGGCACTCTTCATCCTGGGATTACCTCCACATCTCCGCCTATCCGTCATCGTATCGTGTTGGCATGTATTGTTCGGTGGCACTCGTTGTCGAATTATTGGTATGTCGCCCCTTCAGTTGTTCTCGGGCAATCAATGCAAACCAAAACAGGTGTTTTCGTCGTCGTTCACCTTCCTGCATCTACAACGGCCACCCACAATCCGTCTGATCGAGACGTCCTCCGTGTGTGGCACTCCCGAGTCATCAGCGCATAGCCCACGTGCCTCTCCCATGCCCACTGCACCAGTCGACAACGAACCGGACCTTCTTGCTTCCCTCACACTCTCCTCTAAGCCACTCGTCCGCTCCACTAACCCGATCTTCGGTCACCCATCTTTGGTCTCTTTTGCCCCCACCCCGACTGCATCCCCAATCAAAGTCGACGAAAGTCCAGATGAAGATGCCATGGATTGGACTCCGACCGTCCCGTCCCCCGTCAAGGACAAGGACGCGGTAGACGACGATGGTGCTTGGCTGCGCCCACAGCGATTTTTTCCTCCGGAACATCCTACCGGCCTTGAGAGCCTGTTCGCAAGTGCCAAGCTTGATGACGAAGACATGCGTTCTACCAAGCCAACCATTCCCGTACAGTTGGACCTTTGGGAAGCGATGGGATGGTTGGTAGCCGCGATCACTGTCATTCTCATACTACTGTTGTGTCACAAATGGACGAAAGAATGACTGATACACATCCACAACGCAGTGCCACCGGCACCAGTGAATGACACCTCGACTATACTATGGATGAGTGCCGATCAGAGCAGCCTAACAATATCGACATGCATCAAGTAGTAAAAGTGTAAGGAAAAACACACGGGTATGGACGCATGGAAAGTATGATGCGTCGGTCAAAATGAAAATACGTGGAAAGTAAGGAATTGCATCGTCCAGCAAGCAGATGAAATTGAAAAGCCGACACTACCCGGACGTGGACCCTGCCTCGGCTTAGTATCCACCATACCCATGGTGAAGAGGAACACCATGCTGGTCATAGTGCATGGGCCGGTTGAGGCTCGGCGCCCTTCCGAGGGACTCTTGCATCATCGGCTGCGGGCTGGGACCTCGAACAAGGTCTGCGTACCCGCCAACGGGGGCTAGATGTGCTGGACCGGGAGTGAAATCATGGTCAGGGATAGGATTGAGTGTTGTGGTCCCATAACCACCAATAGGCCCCCGCATTTGATCGTCAACGTGACCGTTCCCAGAGCCCGAGTGGAACGATGATGCACAAGACAATGGGCGGCGCTGGCCGGGGAGATCAACATCACCGTTTCCACCAGGCTGCCAGTCGATGGGTTGCATGCGACCCTCGAAGTCAGAGGAGGGTCTGAACTTCCATTTGCGAATGATGGTCCACACGATGACCGCAGCCCCAACAGACGCGGCAATGACAACGAGAACCGTCATGGCCGCGTGTGACATGCCTGAGGAGGGCGGGGACGAGTCGGTTTGGGTGGGTGTTGGCATGCTGCTGCTAGTCAGGTACAAAATGGACTGGGATGAGGTCGCAGGCATGTTGCTGGCGTGGGCTGATGTTTGAGGAGTGTCGGATGTATAGCTCGGTGTGGAAGACGTAGTGGGGTGGGTAGACAAAGTGGTGTTTGACTGAGTAGGCACGAGCCCACCTAGCAAAGAGCTCAAAACATCGTCATTGGTTGCAGAAGCACCCTACGGGGCAATCGCTTCAGATGTCCAGATGTCATAGCATTAAAGGGTGGGGCTCACCGCTGACGCCGTGGGAGAGGCCGTCTGGGCGGATACAGAATTTGCGGGTGTCGTTTGAGCAGCGGAAGAGGTATCTTGAGTGGGCTGAAGAGCGGGAGAGGTGGATGGCGTTTGTTGGCCCTGTGGGGAGGGCTCACTACCCAAGAGATTGAAGGAGGTTCGCTTCTTGACGAGACGGGCGGGGCCGCCATGGTCACGACGGTGGAGGCCAAAGGCGTTGGAGGTAGCGACAGCCAGAGCAAAGGAAAGATAGAGCAGGAGGGTACACTTGAACGTTGCCATCTGGGACGGCCCAAGGTTGTCCGACTGTCTACTGTCCGGGAGGGAGATGAGAAAGGAGCGTGGTCAAGGAACGACTGTCGATGTGGACGACGACTCGGGTGCTTGTCAACCACCTTCACGCTTGTGGCGTTTCCTAATTCGCATAGAAAGCAGAAAATCCGAGCTACATACGACACAAGCATGGAAACACTGGCGACTGCTACCGTCCGTTCCTCTCGTCGCCCACTCCGCCAATGTCTCTGCAGCGAGTAGAAAGTTCACAAGGAAAAAAAAAGTCCAGGTATCCACGTTCACGGGAACCGAAGACCACACTATGGGTGGCTAGTCAGCGACCACTGACTGAGTGGAACACTGCTGGGTTGCACGTAGGACGAGCTCGACACCCCCGGCCACTGGGGGGTCAGGAGCACCTCCAGGGTATATTGACCAGCGGGCAAACTGATCACGAGGACCGTCACACCTGGGTTGGGCTGGTCGGGCCACCCAGTTGGCGTGGGGGGATCTGTGGGCAATCGCACCGCCTCTGCAGTGGAGAATTGAGCCCCTGACGGAGGATTCAACAGCGTGACCTGCATCGTATTTGATCCAATGCTCAGCGTAGCGGTTAGATTGTTGTTGCCGAGCGTAACGGTAGCGTTGGTGTGCGCTCGCCACATGAGGGATTCTGGCGTGTCGATCTCATCTTGAATAAGCACTTGCCGGCGCTGGTTCATCACGCGACATCCGCGTGAAAAAGACGTCCTATGTGCTCGTCAACCCCCCGCGTCAATACGGGCAACAATGGACGTACACATTAAAGTATGCGCTCGTCAGGTCGGCGGTGAAGTACGCCTTCGAATCGCTAGGAACATCGAAGACGGTGCTGGAGCCTTGAACAGTCCCAGAAGAATCACAGTTTACGGTTGGCGCAGCCAGCACGTTTTGGTTCTCCCCACCAACAAGGATCGTGTTCTGACCCTCCGTCCGCTTACGGTAGTATAGCCACCGCTCGCTATCCTGCGCGTCGCTACTAAAGTAGCCCGCAGCGACATAATTACCATCTCCAAGTTCTCCAAACCAACGGCTTCCCAAGGCATCAACCACAAAGTCACCACAATCCAGGTCGTTATGGGTCTGATGGCCCTGAAGCGTCCCCGCCTTCATTGCGACAAACAACGCATTCTCATCCGTCCAGGAGGACCGCATGGAAACCCATTGATCGGTGCTGTTGTCGAAGCAATGGTCAAGTGGAAGACCGTCCCAAAACGCTCCCAAAACACTGGGATTATACCAGAACATGCTCCACGGGTCTGGAGCATCACACTGATCGCGCTGGAAGAGCTGGTATATGGGCATGCCGAATTGCTCTCCATATACAAACATGGAGTTAGCGGTTGCTGTGTACTTGTTTGGGCCGGTGTCGCCATAGTTGAACAAGGAACCGGGGCCGGTGGCGTACATGTGAAAGAGCCCAGAGAGGTTCATACCAGGATTTACGTCAAGAAGGTTGTATGAGGAACCAGTAGCTGTCGAGAGCGAAGACACCATTTCCGCGTGACCCGTTGAACCGAAGTACCAATAGTCGTTGGTTTCCGACCAAGTGCCATCGTTGCTAGGTGCGAGGGCGCAATTCTGAAGGGCATTTGTAACGGTCATACTAAGAAGTTGTTGGGCGATACCGGTGGTGTCATCTCCAAGGATGGCCAGCGAGCCCATGATGAGCCCATTGTTGCAAACACAATTCCAATTGCCCTCTGTGTTGTTTCGCCACCAACCATAGTACAGTGGATCGTTGGCATCGTCGTACGCAATAGCACCATTGCTGAGACCGTACTCGATCATAGTGAAAAGAATGCTTTCGAGCTGGTCCGAGGTCCAAGATTCATATAACCAGTCATACGCGATGGCGTAGGCCGCTGTTAATTCTGCAGTGTCAAGGAAGTGGGCGGGGTTCCACCTAGAGCTGTTATTAGGCCCCCAGCCACCTGTCAAGTTGCCAGCAGCATTCTGAAAGTGTGGGTGAGACAATGAACGTTAGATTGGAGTGATAGCCAAACCTGGAGCTCGGTCCAAACCCTATCAAGCCATTTCGTATCGTTTGTCATCCGATACACGTATGAGAATGCTTTGACACGTTGCTTGACCTGTCGAGCGGGATCCAGAATACCGTTGCCGCTGTCCATGACATATGGGACGGGTGGCAGGTTCATGTACTGTGACGCGTTCAAAAAGATGGTTTGATTCCAGGAGGACAGGTAGGGGTCGTTCTGGATCAAATTTGGAAGAGCCTGCCACTTGTAGGAAGGTGCGATAAGACGAGGACGATCGGAGCGAACTTGGGTGGGACTAGGGTTAGAAGGTTGAAAGGGGTCTTGTGGCCAGGAAACATTAGCATTCGAAGTGGCAACGAATGTAGGCACGGTAAAGGCTGCGGTATTGGTCTATTTGTGAGGGTCATTGATTATCATGAGCACAAGGAGAAAACATGGACACGAACGGTGGCGGGGTAGAGCGGGAGCATGTAAAGACTATCAGTGCCCGTAGGGAATACGCCGACCGCATTCTTGGCCTGGATAGCTGAGGTGGCGGCGCTAGCCGCGTTGCTAGCCGAAGAGTTTTTGCTGGCACGAGAACCAAGAACGCCACCGAGTATGGCACCAACGATTACAAGGACGGCGACAGGGATACCGAACTTGATCCAGTTGCTGACCTTTTTCTTCTGTGGTGGTTGTGGAGTGATATAACCGGTAGACGAGTTGTAGTACGGGTCACCAGACCCATACGGTGTATTTCTGCTGATTGAAGAATAATTGGCGGCCATTGCAAACTGTGGGCCGGAAATCCAGCCAAAGGAAGTAAAGGAGAGGCGAGTAACGAGACGAAAAGACTGAGACGGTTGAGGACAAGAGGAAGGGCAACTCTTACAACCAGGTTCACACGTGCAAAAATAACGAGGGCCCAAGCCACGGGGAGTACGTACAGACAAGGACCAGCAACTCATTAGATCCACCCATCCAAGTCCCTATCGAATATGTCGGCGACTGGGCTCAACACTGAATGTACATTCGACGCGCGCAACATCAATTTCATAGGTCTGCACAAAGTCACCAGTCATTAGGAGCGTTGATAGTTACACTGGCACACCCTCACCATAGACATCGGAGGTACGCATGTATCAAGCAAATCCAGCGTCCCGTACCGATCTCGTCGCCAGTAAATCTCACCGACCCAGTCTTTCTAGGCGTCTATCACGGAAAGAAAAAACATCAAGGCATGGCTCATTGAATTCAGGGCACTTGAGGAAGGTGATAATACGAAAAGTGCCGTCTACAGATGACCTTGACATGATACTGGGGCGATCGTGTCTTGCTGGGGTCAAATCAATGATCATTACAGGGGGTAGCTTGCATGAATCCGAACTCGCGTTGAGCCTCGCAAACCAAAGAGGTTGGTGTCCATCATCTATTGAGCGCCACCCTTTTCCTGTGCTCAATTTACACAAGGCTTCTATGCAACCATCGGATGTCATCCGACGCGTTCAAAGGAATTTGATCAACATCCCGGTGGCCCGGACGCTTATCTGCTTGCATTGGACAAGCTCATTGGCGACAATCTGCGGCCAAATGGGAGAGTAGTTGCGATCGGGGAGTGTGGTCTAGGTGACCATTCCGTATTCCCCGAGGGACATACAGGGATGATTCACACCCTGCAGACTACGACCGAACCCATTTTGCATCCAAAGAAGAGCAGCAAAGGCATTTTCGTAAGTGCCAGGTGCCGATCCGAAGGATGATGAAAAACATTCATCTTGCATGTCCCGAAAACAGGTGCACAACTCGTCCTAGCCAAAAAATACCACCTTCCACTATTTCTCCATTCTCGGGCTGCTCATGTCGACATGGTCAAGATCCTCAAAGAAGAGGGGTTCGGTGAGGATGGAGGAAAGTGTGTTGGTGCGAAAGGTGGGGTCGTTCACAGTTTCACTGGCAGCAGCGAAGAGGCCGCAGAGCTCGTGAGTGTCTTTCGCGACTCGATAACATCGACGATCATACCAAGGATGAATAGATTGGCATGGGATTCTACATTGGAGTCAACGGATGCTCCATGAAGACTGAGGAAAACCTCGAAACGCTGAAGACTATTCGTCTAGATAGGCTTTTGTTCGAAACCGGTAAAGCAAGGTGTGGCACTACTGGATGGCACTGAACCCGACTGCCGTAGATGCACCATGGTGTTCCATGACAAGCACACATGCCTCGAAGGAGCATCTAGATGCCCTGCCAACCTCGCTGCACTCTCGCTATTTTCCTGCGACGGTCCGACCAGAGTCGTTTGTCCCCGGAAAAGCGGTCAAGAACCGGAACGAGCCGTCGTCCATCGGAGGGGTCGCATGGGTAGTGTACAGATTGAACGATACTATGCCATTTGAAAGGATAACGGAAACAGTGTACAAGAATACCGTACAGCTCTTCTCCCTTGATGAGCTTGCTTGAATAGTTACGTATACAGTGGACGACTATTTCCTGGACTCGTTGTGAGAGCCAGCAAACACTCGCAAGCAAGCTGGTCATGTCAATTCCGACACTCAGCAGTTCCGCCCTCTATACTGTCCTCTCCGCTATCGGATTTGGCTGGTATGTGGTTCTGTGGTCCATTGGTTTAATAGGATGCAGGATAGGGTGGGCCAGTCGTTACTCCGACAGTTCAACGCTGACCGCGTTTGCAGTCGTGCGCGATATCGTCTCCGCCCTCGTTCTCCGCTCGCAACGTCCCCGGACGCACCAGGCGTCTCGATTTTACGGCCTCTCAAAGGCTTGGATACCAACCTGTACGAAAACTTGGAGTCCACATTCGTTCAGGAATACCCGAATTTTGAAATCTTGCTCTCTGTCGCGGATGAGGACGACCAGGCCCTGGCGGTTGTCAGAGAATTGATGTGCCAATACCCTCATGTGAACGCCAAAATCATCATCGGTGAGTGGTATGTCACACACAAGCTACGCCATATCACAAACCCGTGTATTCCGTTGACAGGCGAGGAGGTTGTTGGTGTCAATCCAAAAGTGAACAACCTCATGAAGTCATACCGACAGGCCACCCATGATATCGTTTGGGTTATTGATTCCAACATCTCGGTTGCACCTGGAACACTTGCGCGCGCGGTAGATGTCCTCAGCGAGTCAATCACCTCGCGGAATCCTTCCAAGAAGCGTGTCGCCCTAGTTCATCATGTTCCCTTCGCGACTGAATACCAGGGATATCTTGGCGCACGGGTCGAAGCGGCGTTTCTAAACACCAACCACGCCAAGATGTATCTTGCGATCAACACAGTCGCGATCGAGTCTTGTGTGGTCGGCAAATCAAATCTTTACCGTCGATCCGACTTGGAGGAGGTCAACGGATCACTGAAGCCTCACAAGGAAACGGACACGAGGGAGGGTGAATACGGTCTGGCGGCCTTTGGGTCGTTCTTGGCCGAGGACAACATGATTGCCAGCGCCCTCTGGCATGAGTTGGACGTTCGACACGACCTTTCTTGCGACGTTGCACACAACGCAATAGGCAAAATGACGTTGGCCGATTACGTCTGGCGCCGCGTTCGGTGGATACGTGTGCGCAAACACATGGTCCTCGCAGCTACCATTCTCGAACCATTCACAGAGAATCTGCTGGCAAGTACCATCGCGGCGGCGAGTATCAATTACCTTTTCGGCATGTCGCCGTGGGTCTTTTTGCCGATTCACCATTCTGCATGGCTTTGGGTGGACTTGGACGTATACGAGTCGCTCGCTGGCTATCCACTTCCTGCTCATGAACGGTGGACGTTTATTGGGGCATGGTGCCTGCGCGAAATGTTGACATTCCCTATATGGGTCCTGGCTGTGTGTGGAAACGAGGTTACGTGGAGAGGCAAGCAATACCAAGTTTTGCAGGCTGGGCAGGTACGGAGAACGACGGACGGCACGCGGAGGAGCTTCTGGAGATGGTTGCGGAAGCAAGGAGATTGCTCGTCTCCGTATGAATCCTTGCCCATTAATGAGCCGATCTGATACAATGCGACTGGATTGAGATTTACAGCAGGGATAAGTACTGCGGTCAGATTATAGGTGATGGACATACGGCAAGTGGTGATTAGAATGTACAGGAAAGTGAGCAAGGTTGGTGTATGCATACAAAGGGTGTCATGAAAGACGAGATGGTGTGTGTGGTAAGTCCATGATGCGAGGGGGAGAATCAAGAAGAGCAGCTCTTGCATCGTCCTGACTTTGCTTTGCCAAGAGACGGAAGTTGTGAATCATGACGATTTCATCAAAGAAGGTGTCGGACCAATCATCAGCGGCGCACACATCAAGAGCTGATGTTCGGATTCTCATATCCCGGCCATCGCATGTCATCTTGCACAATGAGGACTCTAGGCTGGGAGAGACGGAGGGCTGTGGGCTTTGCCGTGAGTCCCGGGCATCTTTCTGGCGCTGATTGGAAAACCAGTTCTTGACTTGGTGGTATTCTCTTGGGAGACGGTGAGGGGGAGACGGGTGTGGGGGAGACGGGGAGCAAGTACCTCTGTATGATGATGCCGAGCTGAGAGACCCATGCTTCGTCTGGATAGGGGGTGATTTCGTCGTAGACCATCTGCATGACCATTCTCTGGCGGACTGTCGCGGGGGTCTTGCCTGTGGAGGGGATCGCAAGAGCGCGGGACTTGAGCTCGCGCACTCTTGCATCGCGTTCGGAGTGGGGCCTTGTGGTGGCATGCGAGCCGGAGTGTCTCTGTGCCCTTTTCCTGACGCTGTCCTGGGAAGCGGCGAGGGGGCCTGAGTTTGATCGAGAGACGGGGAGTGGTCTGAACCTGAGAGCGGCCTTGTCTGGGAGTGGAGCTCTGGGTCTGAGGGAGCGTCTTGAGAGGATGTGTGCCTCGGGGTCCATGTCGGCACTGGAGGAAGACGACACGGGGCTGTCGGCGGTGAGGGCGTCTTGGTGACCATTGAAGGAGGAGAGAGCGTCTGGGGAGGAGGAGACGGAGGAGATGGAGCAGGCGGGGTGGGTGGGCATGCAGAGATGCAGGAAGAGGAGGAGGAGGAGGAGGAGGAGGAGGAGATATGAACCAACACAACTTCTTATCAGCCACCCCCATGGCCGACAACGATCGCGCCAGGCTCCGCATCATCGCGTCCGTCTTCGACAAGCGCAACGCCGCCGCCGACGTCCCCGAGTCCTACGTCGCCCACGTCAAGATATGGGAGGACGCCCCCGACGGCCAGGGAAAAAAGCCGCGCTACATCATCCTCTCCCGTCCGTGCTCCCCTGCCCCCGCCCCCCCCCCTCGCCCGCTCACCCTCCCCGCAGGCACCGCAGACAGTACCGGCTTCATCCACAAGTCGAAGCTGAACACCAACGGCTCGTTCTCCGTCGGAAAAACCTGGAAGCTCGCTGAGCTCAGGGGCATACACGTCGTCAGCGTGCGTTCCCTCCCCGTCTCTCCCGTCCATTCACCCACCTCCAGCCAGCCGACCGCGTTCAACGTCACCCTTGCGAGGACCTACAAGTGGCAGACAGAGAACCCACTCGACCAGACCGCATTCGTCAGCGCCATCGTCGACCTCTTCCGTTCCCTCGTCGATGCACCTCTCCATCTCGTCGCCGTCGACGAGACATCCAGTGCGTCCCAACAACCTCCTCACCCGGTCACTCACAGCTTTCATGGCAGATCCACCCCCCGATGACTTGCCCGTGCCTTCAACACCCCCAGCCGACCGCACGCCCGTACCCCCGGACAGTGGACAGGCACCCCAAACTCCCCGTTCTCACATCCTCAAGACCCCCTCACGTTCTGCATCACCCGCGAGCTCCACGATAAATCGTTCCACAAGGGAGTCCGTCGTCTCCAGCGCCTCAGGCCTCCGCCCACCCTCCCCTCCTGTTCCTTCACATCAGTCCAACGTGCCCAGTGCCTTGAGACCAAGAATCGGCCGTCGATCATCTGTCGTGACACCTCCCTCCTCTGCTGCAGGCGTTGCGATCGCTCTTCCATCCAGTCTCATGCCTGCTCGTGCTCACGCTGCATCCCCGCGTCCGTCTCTTCCAAGCCATACACCCGCTCAGCCATCCCTCGACTTGCAAATACCGGGTCCAGCTTCAATGCATCTGACGGAAACACGTCATCCTGAACCCCCCCACAAGTCCCTGTCTCGCACCGTGACCCCAAAGCCTCCCGAGACACCGCAGATACGCCGAGAACATAACAACCGCGTCTCTTTCTTTGATCCCGCAAACCAGGCTGCCCTCGATCGGCTTGTGGCAGGTGACTGGGGCTCTGAAGAGAACGCAGAAGGCACAGGGGTGACGGCAGAAGCAACGATGATCAACGTTGAGGAAATGCTTGAGGGTTATGAATGGGCAAGCGACGACATGTTTGGCCGAAAGTCTACAAAAGGGGCTGCCGACCTGGTCGAAGCGCGCTTGCTTGACGAGCTCATGGCATTGGACAAGGTTGACTGTCTGACTTCTGATCGTCTTGATTCCACGAGTGACATTTTTGCTAGGCAAACATCCACTCCTTCTTGGAATCTGATGACCGGGTGAACCTCGTCGTCAAACACTTGGACGAGGCTATTGAGGGGGTCGATGCTATCGACAGCCTACTATCTTCGTACAAGATTCATTTAAATGTCAGTGAGCCACTATGAGACCTCTTTCGTTCTGACCAGTTCGACAGGCTGTGGGAGATGACATCTCTTTCATTCAGTCGCAGCGACGCGGCTTACAAGTCCAAATGCAAAATCAAGCCGTGCTTCTCACCGAACTTGAAAACCTGCTTGTATGTAGCTCGTCTAGTATCCCTCTAGTGTGCTCTGACGCCGTGTACACTCAGAAAACGGTTCAAGTTAGTCAGGAAGCATTGGTCACACTTACCCAAGAGTCTCTCGAGAAGCAAACTGGAATACAACGGCTCGAAGAAGCCGCCACGGAATTGTATAAAGCGCTCCAGGCTGGTCAAGATACAGGTCAGGACTTCATTTGCCCCAGACACTTGGTCTGACTTTTGTCCTCAGAAATGGCTGCCACCATGGAAAGGTTAGACGAGTACCGGACGTACAATGCCCAGTTCTGCAAACGCATATTCGACTACCTCTCCATTATGATAGTCGCACAGGTCAGTTCGATCATCGTATTACAACACAAACGTCTCATACCGCTGCGAGTCCAAACTCATACTCGATGATAATGGTGGAATTGTCCGGCCGAAAGGACGTGGACGACCCATCATATCTAATCATCAAGGCATGGAGTCCTATCTTGGCCGATATGCCGGCCTCCTTTTGTATCTGAAGGAGATGGACGAAACAGTGTACTCGAAATTTTGTGCTGTGCGTCATGTCAGGGTGCATGGCTCTGAGGCTAATCTACTGCTTGTTAGGCATACTTTTCAGCAGCCAGCGACCTTCACGACAGCCAAATGAAGGGGTTATTCTCAACCTATGCTGGCATGCTGAAAAAGGCTCCTGAGGAAGACGCGGAGCAAAGTAAGGTGACTGCCATTTTTTCCTTGCACTATTGACGGGATTTCAGGCTTTGCACAAAGTCATACAAGTGCAAAAGGGGGTGCCATTCGTCGTGCGGGAACCATTGTGCGCGGCCCCATAGAAACGCGAACACGGGAACGAGAGCGAGGCACACAAGCAGGGGAAGAGTATGGAGCAGCTGACGTTCGTGGCTCGGCTGGACGCGAAAGATTGGTCTTGTTCTCACTCGTATACAGGCTCTTGGTTACATTTTGGAGCAAATCGCGCCCCATATTTATCGGGAAGGCGACTTTATTGCCGACTTTCTTCAAATCAATGACGCTAGTCTAACCTTTGCTGATTACGCGGGACTGGACAATTACTTCCGGCGCCAAGCGGCCAGGGGTGCTGGACTTGGTCAGTCCACGACGAAACTCGTACGTGGTGCCATGGACTTGATATTCGGGTTCCTGCCTACGGAGCTGAAACAATGGATCGATGTCGCCCTTGCCAAAGATGCGCTGTGAGCATTCTCTTGTTGACGTACGCACGCGCTCAAATCAAGGACAGGCAATTGGTCGGGTTGATTGCTTGTCTGGAGCGCTTTTTGGCGGATGCAGATGAACGTGGCAATACGTTTTTCCTTCAAATACTAGAAAAACAGCATCTACGGCTGAAAGGAGCGTTTGATCGTCACATCGTAAGCGAGTTTGCTAAACGAGATGGACCTGATCGCTTATGACGGGCTCAGAACCAGCAAATCAAGATGGTTGATGAGACGAAATTGACGAGCAAGAAGCGCAAAGGCGTGGCTCACTTTATCAAGTATTTCCCGGTTTATGTGGGCCGTGTGGAGCAACAACTGGGCGGCGCAGAGGGACTGGAGATCCGAGGACATGTTGACCTGGCATACGAGAAAATTGTGCACAGCATGTTCGAATGTCTAAAGCACATGGCAACAATGGATGGGGATGGCGAAGACAAGGGCCAGCTCAACTACCATGTATTAATTGTTGGTGAGTGCCACATGCAGGAACGCCGCAAGACGTGTGACTGATCCGTGCAGAAAACATGCACTATTTCGTTGCCGAGATCTCCCAGCTGGCAACCAGTTCGGTCATCGGATTTTTGAAGCAAGCCGAGGCCATCTACAACGAGAACTTGGCGGCATATGTCAAGATCGTACTCAGGAGACCATTTGCGAAATTGATCGTGAGTGATTCCTGGCTATACAGCGCATGAGCCAACGGTGAATTCACAGGAGTTCTTTGAGGGAGTGGAGAGACACCTGAAGACCACGGCACCGAGCGAAGTTGAGAAGAGTTCTAATTACAGCAAATCATCGTTGAAGAGAGTGCTCAAGGAGTTTGACAGCAAGGACATCCGCAAGCACGTTGATGTGCTTTTCCGACGGGTGGAGAAGCACTTTACGGAGGCGGAGGAGAAGACGACGAGAGAAGAGAGTAGCGGGATCGCGCCAGGTACGGTGATGGTTGGGGTATGGAAGGCATGTGAAGAAGAACTACAACGCATAACCGAAGGCTTCTGCGCAAGGATCTCGCAGTGTTATGGTGACGGTATATCGATGGAGTATACGCCGAGCGATGTCGAGGCCGCTTTCAAGAGACACCGACTTGATTCGTAACTCGAACACTAGTCTATCTGGTTTTGAATCGTGATGTACATGACTGGCTAACGATTCGAGAGACTGGGTTTTTTTAAAAAAAAAAAAAAAAAAAAAGATGATGAAAATCAGTTAGCGCGCATCAAGTGTGTCAGGGGCATCTCAGTTAGTCGAGTATGGCTGGTGGACATGCTCGCGTGCAGCGTTGTTGACGTGTGCACCGCCTGTGTCCTTGGGAGCGAGTGGGACCAAGACCGAGGGGGCGTAGGCAGTCCAGAGGTCCTTGATATGGTCGATCGCGGGCTTTTGTACGTCTGTAGCAGAGGGAGACTGGGCGGTGTTCAGGAAGCTCCAGACGAGGTCGACGAGGGCGGTGATGCGAGAGCGACAAAAGGCGACGGCGTTGGACTGTGCGGAAGCCATGGCGACGTCCAGGTCTGCTTCGTTCGAGGACAACCACGGCTCGAGGACGGTTTTGTAGACATAGGCTGAGCCCTGGGGGACGTGAAGAAGAGGGCGGGGCAGTGGAAAGAGGACGAACCTGGGTCTGGGGGAGGGAGACATACAGGAGGAACAGCGTCCTCAGCTCCCAGTAAAAGGGGAGCCTGAGGGAGACTGAGGACGGGCGGGGACAGACGGAAAGAGAAGGACGGACCAGGAGAGGACCAGACCGAGGGACTGCTCGAAGGCAAGAAAGGCGGCGACGACGGCCCAGTGCGCGGCGAGTGCGCGGAGGGTGTCGGGGTCGTCTGGGCGCGCGAGAGCCTTGTAGGTCGCGTAGCAGGGGAGGGCGAGGGCGAACCAGGCGCTGGGGGGGTGTGGGAGGGGGATAGGACGGGGGGGCGCTGAAACTTACCCGACGAGGTGGGAGACGAGCGTGGCCATGGATGAAACGGTGGTGAGCTGGCGGAGGAGGTGACGTGAGAGTCGAGTCGAGTCGGGCAGGTACATAACACTCGCCTCTTGTTGGCTCTTGTTTGCCCTCTCCCTCTCCCCGTCCCCCCCCCCCCCATGGACCCAAAGCTGCACGACGACAAGCCCAAGCCGGACACAAAGCCAAAGACCCTCAACCGCGTACCCCGTGCGTCTCTCTCTCTCTCTCTCTCATCTCTCCCGCTCACCACCACCCCCCCACCCCCACAGGCGCATGCGTATGTCCCCTCCCCCGCGATCTCCCCTGTAGACTCACCCCATCCGCCGCAGAATGCCTGCAGAAAGCAAAAGATGCGCTGCGAGGGCGCAGACAACCCCCCCTGTCGCCGCTGTCGCCACGCCGGCCTCGAGTGTCTCTTTGAAAAGCCCTCCAGAGAGGCAACCCTCACCGGCGAGGCCGGCCTCGAGTATGCGTCCCATCCTCCTCCGCTCTCCCCTCCTGACCCCCGTCTAGGCGAATCCGCAGCCTCGAAGCCCACGTCTCCGAGATCAGGGTGACCCAGACCGCAATCCAGAACACCCTCCTCGAAATCGTCGCACATTTGCGCGGAACCGCCCCGCTCACCCATCGCTCCCCCTCCGCCTTCTCGCAAGGCCAGTACACCCAGTCTCCCACCATCCCCGCCGTGGCGTCTCCACCCGTCTCCGCAACCACCAATGGCTCCCATGTCGCTGACTCCATCCTCCACCGCGGCCCTCCAACTCCGACCGCGTACCATCTCTCCATCCACGGCCACCCTTCTCGAGACATTCGGCCGTCCGGCACGCATCCCCAGTCGACCGTCGTCGACTTCCATCCCCCTCAGCTCCCCTCTCCGTACCCCAATTCCGCCGCCGGTCAGCAGTTTTCCTTCACTCCTTCCTCGGGTGCCATCCTCCCTCCCTTTTCAAGCATTGGCGCAATTGGCGCCCAGGGTCCTTCTACTGTACGATATCTCGATCACTCTCGCCCCTCTCACAGCAGTAAGAACTACCAGGTACCTATCCCTGCCGGCGCAAAGCGTATATTCCCTCCTGCATCCGACGTTGCCAGTGCCGACGATTCCTCCGAGGTCGAGGACGAAGACAATGGAGAGTTGCCCGCTTCTGGCCTAGTCGCACCTTGGGAGGTCTTGCGCGGCCTGGCTGACGTTGCAATCGAAAGGGCTGCAAAGGTCAGTAACTCCTTCCCCCACCCCCAATCCGCTCTTTGAACATCGCCGTAACTTCTGGTCAAGGAGAGCGGTGAAGCCAGCAGTGAGCCCCAGAGCAGAACTAGAACACCCTCTCCCGAGCGCCAGAGTCGTCCTACGAAAAGGAGGAAAATCCGCCACAAAATTCCTCGTGCGATGGCATTCCCCGATGGTACGTGTCTGCGTTTGTCGCTTATCGTGCTCACCATGAATCGCCGCAGTCGTCACGCAGAACCATGTTCCTGAGCACGAGGCTCGCGAACTATTCCGGATGTACAGTCGTACTTTGACTGGTTTGCATTGCCACTAACTCGTCTTGGCAGCTTTTATGCCGGTTGCTCTACATTCTTGCCCGTTTTCGATTCCCGAGTCGACTCTTTTGAAGCTCTTCACCACCGTTCTCCATTTGCAGTAGATGCCATTTGCATGGTCGGAGCTCGCGTGCGTGACGGAGGAGGTAGGTTTGTCCTCGAGGCATCAAATCTTTTCACGATCTATTCCCAGGAACACCAAGTGAAACGCACAATCGATGCTTGGATGCGGTCCAAAACATATCGCGTGCTACGCTATTCACCCCTGTGACACGAGTGGAAGCGGTCCAGGCCATGAGTGAGCGTTTCGTTGCATTCAGCATTTATGGTAGTGGCGGTAATGTCTCCAAGTTCTCGTATCAGGTTGGTCTGATAATGGTTGGCTGAGTGGCGGTCATGCCGTGCGGATGGCAATGGAACTTTGTCAGTCTGCTGTTTCATGCCCTGGCGGTGATAGTCTCATGGATGTTGATATCGTAGCATTGCACAAGGCATGGCCCAAGTTGCTTCGACGCATGCAGAACAGAACCAAGGGCGCGGGGGGGTCCGAAGACCATGACTTGGTCATCGCCTCCCGCACATGGTTTTGTTTGTACCTTTTCGAGCACCAGTAAGTAGTCGTTATACTCGTCCATGGTGCGATCACAGCCAGCATTTCAGGATGTCCTACGGCACTGGCCGTCCAGCTATCCTCAAGGACGATGAGAGCATCTGGCAGTGTCGCCTACTTTTGCAGCACCCCCTCGCAATTGAGGACGATATGCGTCTTGTCTCCACCGTGGAGCTCATGGCAATTCGAGAGAGTGTCCACAACAAACTTTCGCCGTTTGACCGCCCTGTGGACGAAGCTACGTTTGACGTCCTTCAGCAAGCTGATTTGGAATTCCAAAGCTGGTACAAGACATGGGACCAAGCTTTCTCCCAAAAGTATGAAGACGCAGGTGAGTTGCCATTTTTGAGTTCGTATGCAGTAACCATAGTGCAACTGTTAGCCTTTTATCGTCAGAGCTTACAAATCCAACAAGTCCATGCGGAGTTGTTCCATAACGCGACAGCATTGCGAGGAATAAACGGCCCGGAAGACGTGCAGAAGATGCCGAAAGTGCAGAGAGACCTCGCTATTCGCTCCATTCAAATTGCTCGCCAGGGCATAGACATCACCCTCAATTCGCCTTCGTACAGTGAAGGCATGAAATACGGTGTGTCGACCTGACCTTGCGCGCTTGCGACGTGTTGACCACTCTAGCCGTCCACTATACCCATGCTACTGCTACGTTCACTGCCTCTTTTCTTCTGAGACTGTCCCGCCTTTTGTAAGTGCACCTGCCTCAGCGCAGATCCAAACATGTATGATGAATTCTTTTCAGCCCGAATGATTGCGACGTACAGGACATCCGTTCACAGGTTGAACGACTAGCAGCTTTGATGTCTCAGAGTAAATTCTCAGTTGCACTCGCGTTCTTTTCTGACGTTATCAATCTAGTCCCTGGAAAGCGTTATGCCCTAACACTCCAGCTCATGCTGAAGAGAGGGCAAAAGCGAAAAGTCGCGTCAACTACACACTCTCCAAAGGTTCCACGCGAGCCCCAACGTACGACGCCAATGGCGATCGAACAACATCATTCGAGTGTAATGAACCACGAACCATTCTCGCCTACGTATGATCCATCGTTTGCCAGTCCCGAAGCAATGCCTCAAATACAAATGGGCATGATACCCCACCAGGTTACTGATGTGGACAGCATCTGGAGGGGTTTCGAAATGACTTCCAACGAACAGCTACCTGTCTGGATATCTGACCAAAGTTTAGGCGGTAGCACATTCTCGCAGCAAGGCATGAACGCCTTCCTCCTCCCCACAGACTACCTCCCCCCTGCACCACAGATATGGTGAAATTCCCAGCTTTGCTTTGGCATTCAGGACAGCGTCTAGTATCATTGTCGTATGCCTCTTGTCTTGTACAATCATCCCGAGAGTCGCTATATATTTCCCTCTACCCTGCTGTATCGTCGTGCACGCAAGATCATTCAAGTTTGTACTAGTCGTTCTCGACCTACGGCTGATCCGTGATTGCAGGTCTCCTGGGGACTGGACTGATTAAAACTCGGCCCAAACTCGGGAATTATGCCAGTCTGATATGATTCCAATCTACACCTCCAGTTCTCTCTCCCTTGACGATTTACCGAGTCGCTCGTCTCTGCTTCATCATGTCAAGTAGCCCATCAGCGAAGCAGCGCAGGGGCTCCGAGACATCTGAAAAGACCAACCTTTCTTGGATTTCATCCAACCGCGAGGGTCGCACGGGTACTTTGCCTCTTTATTCTAGAACAGGTGGACGACAACCACGAACGGACGTGGACCAGATGTTCGATCACCTCGAAGGGCGGCCCAAAAGAAAGCCATTTTTCTCCTTCTTGTCCGGTCGTTCGAAAGCCCTTCCATCGCTGAATGATGAATTATTTAGCGAAGCAAAGACAGCACAGTCGCGACCGAACTGGCCAAGTTCTTTCGACGTCCCCGAGGATCATGCTCCTCACGATCACGCAGCACTCTATGCCTCAGTTTTGTCGGGCATCCCACATCTCGGAGATGTGGAAGGGCGGACGTTTTACAAAGGGGGAAAACAGCGGCTCAGTGTCATGAGGCGGAACAAAACGGTGGCGAGGGTCATCAGACACGTACAAGGTATAACCTTGAAACTTTAATCTGTAGGTTCGTGACACGAAATCTACAACAGATATGGACAAACGCCGCAAGTTCATACTCACGTTGGCAAAGTGCTTGCTGACTTTTGGCTCGCCCTCTCACCGTATCGACACACAACTGAACACAGCGTCCAAGATACTCGATGCCAAAGCAGCTTTCGTGCACATTCCGGACGTCATCATCGTCACGTTTGGAGATGACGATGTGGCCTCCGTCGAAACTCGCTTTGTCAAGGCCAAGGGTCAAATCGCTTTGACCCCATTGCACCAGGTTCACCGTGTCTACCGCAAGGTGTTACACGACGAGATTCCGGTTGAAGACGGAACACGGGAGCTGAAGGAGATACTCAGCGCTCGCACCATCTACTCACTCTGGCCGCGGTGTCTCTTTGCGTTTCTCACGGCTGCCATGATATCTGCCATGGTATTTGGAGGCTCTATCATCGATATGTGGATTTCTGGACTGTGCGCTTGCATTCTCCAGTTCTTGGGTCTCAACGCTGCATCAAAGAGTGCTACGTACGCCAATGTTTACGAGTAGGCCATCGATCAACCGATACAAGGAATTCCTGCTTACCAGCACATAGGATATCCGTCGCAATCATCGTCTCCTTTGTTTCACGAGCGCTGAGCACGATCCCCGGAGATCTGTTTTGTTACAATGCCATCTCCGCCGCTGGTGTTGTTCTCATCCTACCAGGTTTCACCATACGTGAGTGTTTTAGGTCTCATCTGGCTGCTTCCGCCGACTGGCTCATAGTCATCAGCGCTCTGGAATTGACGTCACGCAACATCCTCTGCGGATCTGTTAGGATGGTCTATGCAATCATATACACACTCTTTTTGGTAGGTTTAAAGAGAGGTCTAGGTTTTGCATTTGTCTGATCGCAGAGTCTGTCTTGCCAGGGTTTCGGATTGGCTATCGGATCTGATATTTATCTTGTCATCGATCCCCGTGCACGACGAGCTCTCCGGAAGAGCCAGATGCCAAATTACAGATTGCTGCACGGTTCTTTCCAGTCCGAAAATGGCACCTTTCCACTTGGAGAAGCGGTATTTGGTTTTGCCAAGGCCGCGTCCCTCGACAAGAATTATTTGCTAAGAGGTACCCGCACTTCCTCTATATACTGTAATGGTTACGTTGACGAATACCCCAAGGCTGTCATAGAGAGCCAGACTGGCCGTGGTGGCGACAACCCCTTCCGTGGTGGTTATTGCCTATCCTCGTCCCAACCTATTCTGTCGCCTCATCGCTCGCAAACATGCAGAAGCTTTGGAGCTGGCAGCTTTTGGTGATGGTCATCTTGGCATGCGTAGCGTTCACCGCTAATAAGTTGGGCAATATCTTCTTGCCGGATAGTGGCGACCTCGTGTCTGCCATTGGGGCCCTGGTCATCGGTCTGCTCGGCAATTTCTATTCGCGGATTGTTCACGGCACGGCCTTTACCTCGATGATAACGGGCATTCTTTTCCTTGTACCGGTTCGTGGATGGGTACGCTGTGCTCGCCGTTTCTCTCAGTCTTTCTCCCACAGTCCGGCATTGCAGAGGGAGGCGGCCTCATTAACACGGACCCAAGTTCGACGGAGCAGTACTCGTCTGGCTTTTCTCTAGCTATACGCATGATTCGGGTTGCTATCGGAATAACGCTTGGTCTTTTTGTCAGCCAGATGTTTGTCTATGCCCTATGGCGACGCAAGACCTCGGCTCACTTTGCATTCTGAGGCTGCGAGTTATACCATAGTACGATAATGGATGCGAGTTTTCCAACGTCGTCTATTGATAATTACAACGAAGTTGCTGTACGAGTATGGATTACAGTACTATCGGAAAATATATTCGATCTCATCAAAATGAAGTAGAATGAAGACATGCGTCAGATCAACATAATTTAGGATCCAAACAACTGGTTCAACTCTTCCATCCGCCGTTGCAGCATGTCCGCTTTGCTAAAGTTCTGACCGAAGGTCATATTAGCCAACTCAGTCTTCTTCCTCTGGACTTCTAGCAGACGATCCTCTATAGAGTTTTCGATGATGAGCTTGACTGTCGTGACGGGGCGCGTTTGTCCCAGACGGTGCTGCAGGGTAACCGATATGTTAGAATACGGCCCATGAACGTCGAGCGATACATACGATACGGTCGACAGCCTGATTCTCTACAGCCGGGTTCCTGTGGCATGTACTTGAGCACCTCTAATACGAAGCTCAGAAAAGCACACACCAATAGGGATCCATGAGATAAACTCGCTGTGCGGCGGTGAGATTCAGTCCCACGCCACCAGCTTTTAAGCTGACGAGTAAGATTTCACAAGCCGGATCATATTTGAGGGCATCCATGGCTCTTGTACGATCATCACGTTTCATAGTACCATCCAAGCGTTCGTAACGAATTCCAGCAGCGTCCAGAGCGTCCTCGATCCTACAAGGTTGAGTGAGGATGATACAATGAGCCAATAATGAACATACTTATCAAGCATAGTAGTCCATTGCGAACTAGGCGCCTTCTTCAGTTTCTTCTCGGATGTAGAATTGCTACTTACAATACCACGGTCTTGACAGTTCCATCGTCAACCCGTCTTCCCTCACCGTCAACCACCTCCACTTCGATAGAGTTAGGATCGTAATTAGCGGAGTATGGGTTTGCCTTGGAGAATTGAATAAGGTCACTAAGTAAAGCTTTGACTTTAGTTGACGGAATAAATTTCTCCAATCCGGTCCCCTTTGGCTTTTTTTCCCGCTTGGCAAATTTCTTCTTCGACGACAAGTCTTGGGGTTGGCAGTCAGGCCGTACCTGTATGGCGTCCTGGAAGGAAAGAGCGGTCTGACAAGCAGAACATGACCGTTGGATATCCTGGGGCACGTCTGGCCATCCAGGGCATACGCACAGGCGATAACACATAAGGCAGAAAAGATGTTGACAGCGTGTTAGGACGAGGGATGATGTCGACGGGCTATTGGTCCTTGTTGAGGCGCGAGATGTTGTTCCCTTCGCCTTCCGACCACGCTTGGCAGCTGACGGACCGTCGTCCATACATACACCACCCTCGTTCATTTGTTGAGTCTCCGAGGAAATGCAAAGTTCCTCGCCACATTCTACGCATTGCGTTGTCGCTGCTTCCCTCAGCAGCGCAACGATTGCAGCAGCACGGGACGGGTTGAGACCCTCCCGTTCTATCGCAGCCGTAAGGTCCTCATAGCTGCTATACTCCGTTGGCTGGACGCCTCCGAACTCCTTGCCCTCGACAAGCTCAAAATGATCGCAAATTTGGCGCAAGCGCAGAATCTTCTGCAAGATCCCCACGTAATTTTTCATAACCTCATTTTTGTTCGACAACTCGTTGAACTCAGCTTTGGATTCCGTGAAGAACTGGTCGTAAATCGATTGCTCCCGTGAATCGAATTTGAGATAGCGGAGTTCGTCTCGACGAGGTGGGAGATTGAGAATTCTCTTTCCATCCGAGGTTTCCGTTTCCTTGGTGCGACGCAAAGTGATGCACTTCATGATGGTTTGCAGCCGGGCAACACCGAGGGACTGCCCATACTTGACAGGTGTTCCAATGAACTCTGTCCAAATGTTCTTGTCATCAAATGGTTCTAAACGCAAGAACTTGATCAGCGCAAAAACGTCGTCAAGCTTGTTCTGAACAGGTGTTCCCGTCAGGCAGAGACGACGGTCAGCAACTAAGTCGCACGAGGCACGACTGCCCACGGTCGCAGTCTCCTTAATGGAGCTATATAATGATAAGCTTGTGATATCTGAATACTGTTTGGAAGAACATACTGCGCTTCATCCAGTACGACCCTGAACCAGTGGATGGTTTGTAGGGGGCTGGTGGCCTCCACTGCAACGTTAGAGAATGACTTTTTACGTTTCATCCCTGCACGCCTTGGTTTTGGTAGTCGCACGACCTGATTTCCATGCTCATCAATCTCGACTCCCTGGAACCCCCCATCGCTATCCCCTTCCTCTTCGTCATCGGCTTCTAGAGAAGTAATACTCCGAGTTTGCTTTGAATACTCAGACGCCAACGTTGCATAGGTTGTGATAACAGCATCGAAGTCAGCTAGGAAGGCTGAGTCTGGCCGACGCGCATTCCCATGGTATACATATACTCGTAATGGACGACCACCCATTGGACGGTAAGATGGTTTGGAGTCAGAACTGAGCTCTTGCTGGGAAGGCGTTGTCTGAGAGGGTGGTGTGGCGGTACCAGACGTGGTGGCGGCCGCAGAGCAGGTCATTCCACCACCTCCAACTACCGAGACGTCTCCTCGCCAATGCTCGCGGAACTGATCCTCCCAGTTCGACACCGTTGACAGGGGACAAATAATGAGCGTCGCTCGGCTTTTGACCTTGATACGACATGCACGTGCATATTCGGCTTCTGCCTTGTCCTGAGCCTTTGCTGCCTTACCCTTACCCTTTCCAGATTCGGATGTACTGGGCATTCCCCAAACACTCCCAGAGAAATGCACAGCAGAGAGCGCATCCTCGAGGAAGCTTCTGTCTGGTGGTGCGGGAAGGGGAGACAACGGGGAAGTAGCGAAAGCACGAGCGGCGTCTACAGTGGCAGCAATGAGGGAGACACATGTGATCGTCTTGCCAAGGCCCATCTACATATTGTTAAGAGAAGTGCACATTCGTTACGTAATATCATAGGGAAGATAGAAACGTACATCGTCGGCTAGGATAGCACTTTTTGCTTCTTGTGGCTCATGAAAGACCTCCTTTTGTGTCACGATATGAAACCACAGCTGCTGCCCAGTATGCGAATTCACCCTGGTCTGCCACAAAGAGGAGTAGCGGCCATCGCTGCAACGTTTCTCCCGTTCACGCTCAAGAAGGAAAGTAAGTGCTTTCTTCTGATGGGGATAAAGAGGTGTCCCAACTTCATATGCTTTTCATAAAATGAAACAAGTCAATGGGTGAAGCGGTGGCGAGCAAGAACAATGAATGAGAGTTACCAGGTTCGGTCTCAGGGAGCTCATCCCCGCTTCTCAGACTCTTGAAAAGCTCCTCTACTTGACTGCGCTGAATTTCGAGCGTCTTTCCAGACACCGCAGGTGCGGTCCAACGAGAGCTGCTGCCTCCTGGACCAGAATAGCCAGGGCGGACGGGAGGCAACGGTTGACGGTGTCCCCCGGGAGGAGGATTGTGTGGATTACAGTAGTGATAATTGGCGAGTCGCTGGGTGTCATACGAAGGAGATGGGTGATCAAGTAAGAGCCCACACTGGTGGAGATAATTTCCGACGACGGTGATGTTACCCTTGGGAGTGTAAACAAGCATCTGTAACGGAAGGATGGGGAGCTGGGATAGCATGAGAGAGACGGGTTCTAGCGGTGATGTGCCGAATGGTGAGGTGTGCTCACATTTGGCATGCCACGACGCACTTTGGCGTCTAATCGTATGAGACCCTTTCCTAACATCGGGCCAAGATGGGCCGCCACTTTCTGCTCGACAACGCCGAAAGCTTCACCGTGGCTTATTTCACCGGAGGAAGATTTGACGTGGGGGGTTTTGATATGGATTGTTTCCGTCGTGCCTGGCTGTTTGTGAGGGTTGTGCTCGTACTGGAGACGTACACCTGCCCAGTCGGCTTCCGCTTTTGTCGGATCGTGTGGCTGAAGGTATGAGACCGGGTAGAGAACCAATGCAGTGACTGTGAGCTGTCCAATGCAAACGGGAGTTCTTGGCGAGAGATCGTCGGGGAGCGGGGTGGAAAGGGGAAGGGGCGAGGAAGGGGGAGAGGGGGAATGGGTGAGATCGATGACATTGTTCACGGGGTGCGGGGATACGGTTCTGGTTGAAAGTGGATAGATGGGAGAGGAGCCGTTTGGAGGCGAGGGGTGGTGTTGATGGGGACGAGGGAGGGAAGGGACTTGAAAGACAGGGCGATAGGCCGGGGCATGCAGCATCGGCGCTGGCTTTGGCGCGTGGGACGGGACGGCGTGCGGGTATGAGGAGAAGGCGTACGTCTGCGCAGGCCTGGCGTACGCTTCCACACGGGGGCGTGTCGGTGGCGGAGAGACATCGTCGTCGCCAGTCAGGTCGATGTGGGTGGGCTCGGACAGGGCAAGGTTGGACATGGACGGCACGGGGTGGGCATCGCGCATGACGACGGGCGCTGTAGAACGGCGGCGGCGACGAGGGCGGCGGCGACGAGGGCGGCAGCGACGGCGGCGTTGGTTGTGCCAGCGACTGTGCAAAGAACCGCCACGGACGTCAATGGGCAACTCGTTCGCTCGTATCTTCGGCATCCTCTCGGCACCACTCTACAGCTCGTCTGCATGAGTAAGCACACACTTTCCCACGAGTTGCGTGCAATGGGATTACATTTCCTATTTAGGATAACCCCTTTTCTCGACAAGTACGTTGACCCGCTCCAGATTCATCCGCCTGGCATGGCCGCTGTTCAGAGCGGAGACAACCCACAGCGAGGAAACGAAGCAGACGCACGAGGTGCCCATCCCATCGCATAGTACGCCACTCTTGCCGCTTCTTCCTTCGCCAGTTGCTTACTCGGCCCACTTCCTTTACCCTTCTCTATTCCGTTCACTTGGTCCATCATCAGGCTTCGTATGGCCTCGGTGGTTCAGGATGCTTACCGACACAAGTCACATTCCAATTTCCTGCGTGCGACGGGCCCGAGAACGTGGCGGGATACGAGATGCTCAACCCGCGCTGTATCGCCGTCTGGTTGAAGAGTGGCAAAAACGCCAGGTGTGGTTGTGCTGGTGCCAATGGGTTCCCGAAACTCGGCATTCCCTTTGGTGGGGGTGGTTGTATGGGAGGTGGTATGCGAGGCGGAGGCGGGGGCGGAGGCAGAGAAGCAGTGGTATGGGAATATGGGTTATAATGCGTAGGCCTATAACCAGCCGACAAACTAGACAGTGCGTGTTGTAACGGCTGTGTTGAAGATCCTTGCAGTGACTCTTCAACCTTGGGCCGCTTCCCTGATTGTTCCTCAAAGTCCCCGGGTTCGAGACCAAATGTCGCTTTATCCCTGAACACACTGACTGATAATCGCAGGAGGGCACCGACCCATTGTTGCACAACCGCTAGTCCGAGCTCGCTGAAGACTGCGCCGAGATAAGCGAGAAAGAGCAGGCGACCTTGCTGTCGTCCAGCTTTAGTATTACAGATCTCGCCGAACCAGACAGACGCACCACCCACCTCGGCCTCCACGACTGAAGAGTGAAACGATGGATCATAGCGTAGTTCATCTCGTAGTCGATAAAAATTGGTCCATGTGTCGATAATGTCCACAGTTAATAGCCTCTGTCTCTCCGCCTATCTGAAGCATCGTCTTATGAGCGTGACTCCTTGGTTGTTGCGCTTACCTTAATCTCGCCTCTCGTTAACATCGGTCTCCTACTGAACAGTAGCTGTGTCGTCATCATCTCCAATATGTGGGAGCCAAGGACCGACAAACGTTCGTTGTCGCGATATTTGGCGTGGCATGCAAGTCGGAGGGATCTGTGAGTAAACACCTCCAACAAGATCTCTCCAGAAAGCCTGGGCAATTCTGGCAAGTCTTCTGGGGGTGCATCATACGTCACAGATCGCTGCCGTTTGCGGGCGCCTGGATTTGTCCCAGATTCAGAAACCGCTTCTACTTCCATGGGCGATGGATCTGCGATACCGAACGTTCGGAGACGGGGAGTAAGTACCATCAACCGAGCAAGTAACCCTGGACTCTCGATGAGTAGAGGTATTTATCTTCAGCCAAGAACTTTGCTCAACAACTGTGAAGTTCGAGCTGAGAGTTGTCTGGTGAGATGGTGTGAGAGAATGTGGTTGTGACACAAGATATATCCGCAGAGGAGTCGTCCCTTTACGTACGGATGGCTCAGCCTGCGTCGGAGTACAACACACGCTCAGCTTGGTCTCACATGTACCATACAGTAGGTCTTGCAAGTAAGATATTCACCAGATTACTATCATAAGTCATGATTTCGAAGAGAAAACAATTCTTGGGATAAGTCAGGATCATGTTTGCATCCTGTCATGCCCAGATTGGCTCGCTTCCCCAATTGCTCGCTTCCGCTGCTTAAGAAGACGCCGGAGTTCCTTGGTTACCTGTGCTTGGGATGGATCCTCAGATAGTCGCAAAATATGCTTGGTGATACTAGGGCTGGGTGAGAAAAAACATCAATCTTGTTCGGTTGCACACAAACCTGTGAGTGTCCTGCTGCAGAACTGGGCAGTTCTCGAGTGCGTGGTGGGATCCAAGGCACACTGGGCAACCAGAGAAACCACTCCGCCTCTGCTTCTTCGACAAGCTCTCAGGCACTGGACCAGGAGAAGACATGCGTTTAGAGGGCAGCACGACTGGCAATGAGCGAGCCTCATCACGTTTGTCTGGCTTGTTGATCTTCACGGACGTCGAAGCAAATCCTGGTTTGAAGACAAGTTTGAGAGGTTGACCAACCAATAGGTGACCTTGGCCTCGTTCGTACAGCGTTTGCTCTATGGCTTCGATGGCAGCTTTCTGATTGCATTTCTTCAGCATTACGTTCATAGATGCAGAAGAGACACCCACTCGGTATTCCCAGGGCTCATCAACAGTATGATTTAACAAGATCTCCCGGTACTCCATGAGATTTGAGGAACTGCCCATCATACTGCAGGAACCGGGTCCATGAACATGTCCACAAAGGCCACACTCTTGATTGCCCTGGGGCTGAAGACTTGGCCCGGCTGAAAACGGAGCAGACAGATTACGCGGTTGTTTCTTGGGCAATGCCGGGGTTGACGGAAGATCGTGACTGATACCCACCGATTCTGACGTGTCATCAGTGTCATCACTAGCACCGTAATGAGCGGGGCCATCGTATGCGTCAGAATCGGACGTTGTTCCAGATTTCAATGATCGACCACCCTTCTTTTTACCCTTGCTTTTCTTCTTAGCGGGGGTGTCTTCTGGTCCATCCAAGAAGTCGAGCTGTTGCTGTGTGGTCACATCAGCAATGGGACAGGATGCCAATCTTTTGGACAGACCTGCGGGAAAGCAGCAGCAGCTTTTCTCCGAACTCCACGACCCGTCACCTCTTTTTCTTTGTCTGCTCCCCTCTTGACAGCTATACGTTCTAGCGCCTGGGCCCACGAATCTTCATGGTCGATATCAGGAACGCTGTCTCCAATGTCTTCCAGGGTACCCCCCTCTGCTGCCCAAACTTTAGCAAAATTGAATGCCAGACCGGGCTCGCTTGTGGTGTTCTCTTCGTCTCCTTCGACTTCTGTTTTCTCGATGAGCCTGTCAAGGTCGTGGTCCGTGTCTGAGCGTGCTACTGAGCTACGGCCGGCAAAAGGAGCTAAGATATTACGCACAGACGATATCTTTCGAACCCTGGTTCCCCTCCTCAAAGAGCGCCTTGGCACCGAAAGTAAGGATTGATCTCAGCTCATCGCCGCCATTCTCATCATCGTCCATTTTTTGCACAATCAGATGATCGAGGACAAGCTTCTTCTTGCCCGCCTGCATGATTCGCTCTACGAGACGTTAGACGGGTTTGATTCTTCAAACAATAGTATTCACCCTCAGCAGATTCTTTCATCATAAGTTTGAACACGAGGCATGTCTTCTTTTGACCATAGCGATGTGAACGAGCGATTGCCTGAACGCACATTCAGCGGACGACGGAAATAAGGAAAAAATATCTTCATACTTGGAGGTCCTATAATCTATGAGTCAAACGGTTGGAAACGAGAAGACATTCCCTGACCTGGTGAGGATTAAAATCTGGGTCATATATGATCACTGTATCTGCTGTGTAGAGGTTGATACCAACTCCACCGGCGCGTGTCGTAAGTAGGTATATAAAATATTCCGAATCTGGTTTGTTGAACTCATCCATGCCCTTCTGTCTGGCCGCTTGTTTTGTCTCACCATCCTGAAGAAAGGGTTGGTCAAGGCAAACTCAAAAAGGTTGATAACCGCACAAGTCTAAGGTATTTGTAGTTTTCGCCTTTCAGAAAGTCTTCGATGATGTCGAGAGCAATGACAAACTGGGAATATCAGTCGAAGGTACTTTAGGCTGCAAAGAGAAACGAGACTTACTTGACTAAATAAGAGTATACGATGGCCCTTTATCTTGAGCTTTGGTAAGAGTAATCTCAGCAACAGAAGCTTCGCGCTAGCATCGATCAGTTTCTCGTGAGCCTCGCGTGGCTCAAGGCCACGGGGTTCAATGTCGTCTGAGATTAAGTATGGGTGTTGGATGCACCTAACACGACTCGTGAAGGCAGTCAATAGCAACATGGACGAGTACATACTTTCGTAATTGCATCAACATGTTATTTA
>JBBPUK010000004.1:52896-63264 GCA_038094635.1 Tylopilus cervinicoccineus | reverse complement strand
AAGCCATGGGTGGTGTTTGGTAGATATGAATGGCAGCGAAGGGAGACCGACGAACAGAAATTGGCAGAGGAATTGAGGAAATTTCAGCACTCTCATCACGTGTGGTGGGGGAAATGAAAGAAATGTATTGACCTTCAAATCTGCGATCGACGTGCATCAATTACCAGCAATGTAAAATCATTAAGGGTGGCACCACTGAGAGGAACTGGACGCTGGAGCAAGCTTACCACGATGTGAAATCATCTTGTCGTGCAAATACTGAATACCCTTGAACATCTGGAATGTTATGTATTTTGCTTCCCCCTCGCACAACTTGCGCCGTGGATGATTTGTGATGTACGTGAAGAGATCACCGCCCGTTGACAGCTGTAGCATGATGTAAAGAAACTGTGAGTCATGATCAAAAGCATAAACTCTGTTAATGTTAGGCTAAAATCGAGTCATCATTTAGTTATATGGAGGGAGTGCGAACGCATACGTGATGGAGAGATGTCAAAAGAGTGGCTTCCTTCATTTCTTTTTTCAGATCGTTTCCCCCCTTTCTGCGGATGATCTTGCACGCTACCTGGCGATGTGCAGATGTATCAAGAGCAAGATGGACAGATGCATAGCTGCCTGTGCCGAGACAGTGTGAGGTGATACGGTATCGGCCCATATCCTTAAAAAGATTATCAGGAAAGATTGAGCATCCGTATCATAGCGCACTTTGAAGGCATGTGTTTGAGAGAGAACGTTGTGTGGTCGAGCGACAGGCAGATGTCTCGAGTTTAGAACACACTGGAATGCTGGACGAGAAAAAGACTGGGTGGAGGAGTGGAAAGAACAAGGGCGGGTAGCTTACATTGCGAGGCTGGGATCTTGAGCGTGTCTCCATGCATGAGGATAGAGGATGTCTTGCGTATTTTCTGCCCGTTTATCACCACACCATTTGTAGATAGGTCCTAGAGAAAGGTACGGATAGACCACGCCAAAGGGCAAGGAAGTGACGAGCACCTGGCATGATATGATAAATCCCCCCGCACCGGAGCGAACGCTGAATAAAAAAGGTGAATACTGTCAGAAAAATAATCTATGAAATTTTACTCGCGCATATATTTTGCAGTGAAGACTGGAAACGACAATGTCGGGAATGACATAGGAGCTATTTATTACAGTTGGCGAGGAGACGAGGGGAGAGCGTGGATGCAAACCAGAGCTTATGACTTCTGCCGATAGTAATTGGATTTCCGATTCTCAACATGAGCGCTGGAAGTTGGCAATGAGTATTCATACAGAGGCGGAGAGGGAAGAGAGACCTTCGGTGCGACCATCCATGGTGGTGGTTAGGAAGCTGGCGCATACATCCGGAGATAAGCTAGTTGTGGAAGGGGACAAGGAAGGTGCAGAGGGTACGGGCTGCGTGAGGGCGTCGTGAGTTTGGCGTGTCTTCATTGTGGACGACGATGAGCAAAAGGCAGTCGCGTCACGTCGATAGTAGGTGGTCACGTGCTGGCTGATCAGAGGAATACACAGCCACGCTGGTTGTGAGGGAAACCTGGCGAGGATGCAAGGCCGCATGGACCGCGCACGACGGCGGTGACGGCGAGCGGCGTAGAACGCGCGCAGTGTTAATGAAGAACAAGAACGACATGTAAATTAAATAAAATAGTAGAGCGACGGACTCGCTTGGTCTTGCCCGACATCTTACGACGGCGGCACACAAATTCGTTGGCGCGTGTAATCTCTTCCGTCCCTGCAGTGTGCTCTATCGAGTACATTCCGCCCACAGCTTTATTTCTTTCATTTACCTTTCAAACGCTGGCTCGCCCCTTTCTTACATCCGCACATTCCTGCTTCCTCTTGCAGTAAACAGTACAAACTTAGTCTTTTTTTCTCTCCGAATCTCGCCAGCCATACCGTTCATCCTCGGGAACAGAGCAAGGAGAATGTCCTTCTTCTCTAGGAAGAAGCACCCCAGTGCATCCCAGCTGGCTGCATCAAATGTCACCGTCGCACAGACTCCGTCTCAGGCTCTTGCTCAGCTGACTCCCAAAGATCCCCCACAGCACTCAAACGATGTGTGAGTCTCTTTCTTCTCGTTCATACATGCTCACCCAACCCTTTCTTCTGAAATCTCAAGCACAACTGCTCAGAATAGTCCCCCACAGTCTCAGCGCCAGCAACAAAATCGTGGTCCCGTCACAAATGCTGCTCCTCAGCCTTCGCAAACCTCTCCGCCTCAACAACAACCCCAGCCCCAGCAACCTCAGCAACGTCCTGCGTATCCTTGGTCCGCTCGCCGCCTCCTCCTTCCGCCTCCCCTTATCATGCCAAAGCCTGGCATAGCACCTCCAACTTCTCCCTCTCCCCCTCCGTTTCCTCGCTACGGTCATGCGCTTCCCGCAACGGCCGCTGCTAACGGAGAGCTCTACCTCTTTGGTGGTCTTGTCCGTGAAACAGCTCGCAATGATTTATACCTTTTCTCAACTAGGGACTTGAGTGCAACTCTCGTACAGACCGCAGGAGAGATACCTTCTCCTAGAATCGGGCATGCTAGTGCCATTGTCAGCAGTGTATTAATCGTGTGGGGAGGCGACACCAAGGCGGATCCCATGTCTGACCCAACCGAAAAGCAAGACGATGGTCTTTATCTCCTTAATCTTGGTGAGCAACATTCTCTCAAAGATTCGCGCTTTATTCACTATTTTGTGTCCTTCGCTTTGGGCAGTATCGAAGGAATGGACTAAAGTATCCATGTACGGGTCCTCACCGTCAGGACGATATGGTCACGCTGTGACTATGGTTGGAACCAAGTTTTTTGTCTTCGGTGGTCAGGTGGATGGAGAATTCATGAATGATCTGTGGTCCTTCGATCTTAATACATGTAAGTCATTTGTTTTTGCACTTTCGCTGCATTTGTTGACTCGTTCCCATCGTCTCACTTTTGTCGTGTGTCACGATATTTGTGCATCTCATTTAAATATGGCCCTCTCTGCCCACAGTGAGGACTCAAACTCAATGGGAACTCTGTCAACCTACAACCACTGATCGGCCAGCTCAGCGAACTGGTCATATTTGTGTGACTTATGGGGATCGCATCATTGTGTACGTCCCTCTTCGCGCCCTCACTGCTATCTTTGACTCTGTCGTGTTAGCTTTGGGGGCACTGATGGTCAATACCATTACAACGACACATGGGCATACGATGTTGGCACACGCAGATGGACAGAACTCCAGTGTATTGGCTTCATTCCTTCCCCGCGAGAGGGACACGCGGCAGCTGTAGTAGATGATGTCATCTACATCTTCGGAGGGAGGGGCGTCGATGGTAAGGATCTGGGAGACCTGGCCGCGTTCAAATTGTCCAGTGAGCATCCGTTTGGGTAGACATCGTTTTAACTGATGAGCGTCCTTGGCTGTGGTCTTGTTACCCTGACGAATGGTGACTGATGCTTGCCACACAGACCAGCGATGGTACATGTTTCAGAACATGGGTCCTGCACCGAGTGCGAGGTCTGGTCATGCAATGGCTTCGATGGGAAGTCGAGTTTTCGTGCTTGGTGGAGAGTCATTTACACCTATAAGAGGAGACGACCATGGGATAATCCATGTCCTTGATACAAGTTTGTCTATTCTCACATTGTATTGCTCCACGCATCTGACCTTTTTTTTTTCTTACAGAGCATATCAAGTACCCCGAAGCCAACAAGGCGGTGCCATCAAATGGAAGTGCGACCAACTTGGCTCGCAAACCGTCTACGACGCCCTCTCCATCAGCAAGCCAGCCTGTACCTCCACCTATGTTAAACGGGACTCGTGCGACGTCTCCTACAGGTCCCCAAGTTGACACAGAGGATCTTCGGCGCGCAATGTCCCCACCCGGAACTCGTCCAGGCACAAGGACACCAAATGGCATGATTACACCACTACTGACGCAGAATCCTGTGAACACGTCAAACCCGGGTACGAATATAAAGGCCAAAGTTCCAGTGCGTCCTCGGCGAGACGAAGAGGAAGCCCCCGAAACCGACGATGGGCATGCCACGGACACAGCGGCCACGTCTGAGAGTGCAAATGGCGGGTTAACAGGATCAAGAGCGACAGAACGAGCACCGACTCCAACAGATCCGCAGATCCAGGCCCAGCGTGCAAGAAGTCCCACTTCGTTTGGGATTGCTGGCAGGGCAATGTCACCTGTGGGTAACATTGATGGCCATGGACAACAGGGGCAACCAGCTGCTATGACCGGGATAGCTATGGGCATGAATGGTAATCTTGCTGCGCGCAGCCCTTCGCCTAATGTTGATCGGAGTAGGCCCCCATTGGATGCGTTCTATCAGAGTTCCCCTTCTACCGCTCCCTTGAACAACAGTTATACCAACTCACATGGCCACTCGCAACAGAAGATTGGTAGCACTGGGAACGTGACTGCCGACCTCATTCGGGATTACAAAGCAAAAGAGATGGAGGTGGAAATGTTGCGCAAGCGCGAGGCTTGGATGAAGACGGCGCTTCTGAAGGCGTCTCGGTCAGGATTTGTGCAGGTGGACGAGGAGCTTTTCGGGGCTGAGGACTTGAAGCTTGGAGCATCGGCCAATGATGAGCAATCAAAAATGGCAGACATGATCTTGAACTTCAAACATTTCAAGACGCAAATACAGGTGAATGTCTTGCTCTAATGTTATTGTCAATCTCGAACGATGTTATCACGCATTATTGTGACGTGCGCTGATCCAGATTGCCTAGACTACACTGGCCAATCAGGCGAGAGAGGCCTCAGATCGGATTGCGGACGCTGAACGCATGAAATCGGGGGCCATTCAAGAGGCAGCATATTACCGCGCCAAAATTATTGCGTATGAGACTGGGATACATTCAGATGTCGCTCGCGCTGAGCGTGAACGCGTTGCGGAGCTCGAACGACACCTCGCCACTCTCACGTCTGAACAGACAACTACGCGCCGCAAAGTCGAGGAACTGAGCGACTCTTTGTCGTTACAGACGACTTTACTCGAGCAGGCTGAGAGCCGAGCAACAGACGCCAACAAACGTGCAGACGTACTCGATGAATCTCGCGATCGTAACCTCCGCGCACTCTCTGAGCTCCAGGCCAGTTACATGACTATGGAAGCGGCTGTTCGGGACCACGCCGATCGTTTGCTTGTGCAAACGTCTTTGCTCGAGCAGAAAGATGCCGAGCACAAGCAAGTCAAGAGCCAGATACAAGAGCTCGCTCTCCTCCGTGACCAGCATGTCCGCGCCTTGGATCAAGCACGCACCGCGCTGCAAGCACAGACTTCCCGCTCCGAAGAAGTTGATACAGCCCACCAACGTGCACGGGGTCAAGTCAGTCAGCTAGAGACTGAGCTCGCAGAACTCAGAGGCGAACTCGAAGCACGCACTTCAGAGGTGGAGTCTCTCCGAATCCGACTAGCAGAGGTGGAGAACTCGTGGGCTAAGTCACGTGAGGAAGCGGATGCTTTCCGGGCACTGACAACCGGAAGCCTCGGAGAACTATTGGACTCACATCGTGAACTGCGGGCGGATGAAGATAGGCATGCACGTGCGCATGCCGACAAAGTCGAGGCCATGGAGACGGAAGCCGTATCACTCAGAAAGATGCTCAGAGAAATTACGCAACGCTTGGAGGAAGTACAAAACGAACTTGTCGAGGAGCGTCGCAAGGTCAGAGACTCAGAATCTGAGCAAACATTTTTGCGGTCTCAGGTCGTTGGACTTCGTGCTCAACTCTCCAATTCTGCCTCAGAACACGGCCGTCTACGCAAGGATTTTACGGAAAAAGAGAAGGAACTCCGAGATGCTTTCAAGGATGCTACTGATACGAATGTGCGACTGGCGATGCTCCGCAATTACCTTGCTGAAAACGGGCTGAACCCGGAGTCGGGAGATTCTACGATTCGTCCTGATGCATCTCGGGTGGCTGAACTCGAGAGGCAGTTAGACGAGCGCACCCGGCTTTTCGAGATTTCGGAGCGTGAACTTGCTCAGGCTCTCCGAAGAAAACAGGAAGCTGAAGCTCAGATAACTACCCTGACATCACAGTTAGATCGCTCTCGCTCTAGGCAGAGTCCGATCGTCGAGAGTGATTCCGCCGCGGAAGCCCGGGCTCTTGAGGCTGAAAACAAGCTCGAGGAAACTGAACGCAGCTATAAAGCGAGGATGCAGCAGATGGAAGAAGACTACCAGCTCGCTGTTCACTACGTGAAGTGAGCTACGATATAATCATACTACGAGTGATATCTTATGTTATTCCCTTCACGCAGAGGCACTGAGAAAATGATGCGGAGGATGAAGGAGGAATTGACGAAACAGAAGGCAGCGAACTCTGCCCTTCAGGCAGAACTTGACGCGACACGTGGACGTTCGAGTACCGAGTCTGGATCACGAACACGCGCCAACGGCAGTAGCACGCCCTCTGACGACAGTCACGAGATGCTGCGCTCTCAACTTGTCGAGGCACAAATGCAATCTCAACGGCTCACAAACGAGAATGTGGAACTACGCCAACGTATCGAAGCACTCGAGAAAGACTTGGCATCGATGAGAGAAAACCTGATAGTGTCTCAACGGGAATCGGACGACCGGTACTCGCGAGTGGAGGAACTCGAGCTCGAGGTTGAGCGGCTTAATGCCACGCTGGCCATTTACCGGAAAGGTTCAGATGAGTCGGCTGTCGAACAGCTCACCCAAGAAAACACCAACCTGAAACGGGAGAACGAGCAGCTTTCCCATAAGATACATCTTCTTCTAGAGGTTGACCAGCCTTCATTTAACCGGCCGTCGAGTATGTCCAGCTCGGAGAACTTTGAACACCTCTCCAATGAATTGGACGATTGGCAACGACAACTTGCTAGTTCGATGAGTACGCGCCGGCCAGTAAGCGACTTCGAATCCTCGCCTCTTGGACATGTTCGAGTAGGTTCACGATCATAACGCATAGTTGCTGTATTGTCCCCGATGTTTCTTGCATATATACATTTTATACCATTATTGCCTTGATTGCTTTCCACAATACTTACATTCGTTAGGATTCGCAAGCTTATTATAATAATTCCTTTTCTCCGCACATCCACTTGGCCGGATACATTCTGGTATGAAGTGTGGTGCTATACTATGTGACCTCTGCAGCCATTTGGGTCCATTCAATCGCTCTCTGTTTAACAGTCATAGCACCTTCTTCGTCACCTATTTTGTGCTCCAGATCTAGCCATTTCTTGAAAAATGCCCTGTGGTGATTTTGAGTAAGATAACACCCATATAAAGGTTCGAATATGTACTTCGCCTTGTGGCTCGTCATCTTTATTGCAAGGACGTGATTGAACAGGCTCCTGTGTTGCTGTTTGGGAGTGTTCAATGGTAAGAAATCAAAACCTACCGCAAATGTTGAATGTCTCCTTTACGGGCTTCCATGTCCATGTAGACAGACCAAATGTCCCATCGTTTGGGATGTGAATCTACAATACCTTCAAAGATTGTCCTCCCTCGTTCAGCATCACCAAGCTTGTACTCCAGCTGCGCAAACTTGGATATCGTTTTGAGGTCTGGCAGATGATGTGTTCATCAAGTCCGTTCGCGAAAATGCACACCTACGTTTGCGTTTCCCGAGACTTTGCAAAGAACGCGGCAAAAGTTTGCGCGCATCTTCAACTTGCCCGCGACGAAGGTAATGTTCGCAAAACAACGTCCAAACCTTTGAACTCTGTCCAAACTTTCGGGATGTCCGCTTGTATTGTTCTTCCGCTTTCTGTCAAATCCTCGGTGAGAGTTCCGACAGTAGTGCATGTCAGCGCACCTCGTATTTTTGACTTTCATCAAAGATGGCTGCGAGCCGCAGATGAATTGTCTTGGAGTCGTTATACCGCACTGCATCCCTGAAGACAGCTTCAATAGCGACATCTGTACCATATATGTTCTCCAGATTAAGCAGGGCTATCCAGATGTTGAGCTTCTCTTGTTCCTCTCGGAAATGGATGGTCTGAATGGCACGTTTGCCGATGGCTCGTGCCTTGTCGATTTCGGAGAGTTGTAGTTGGAAGGACATGTATTGGATCCAGAGATAAGAGGAATCGGGAGACCCTAACAGCATTCGTTCGAAGTCGGCACTTGAATCTGGTAGCTTTGTCTGCATATCAGCAGTAACATCCATCTCTATTTCCTTGCGTCTTTTCTGCTTCTTTTTCTCTCCCGAGTTTTCACTGCTATCACTCTGATCTGAGGACCCCGATTGGAGCTCGGACTCCTCATGTAACCTTGCATCGTTTACAAACCATTGGAAACCGTCCACTTTGAGGGAGGGAGGGTCTCTGCCTTGATGCCCGAGCAGTTTCGGAGAATTGGTAGCGTCAGGCGGCGAGAGTTCAGTTTGAATTTTAACGTCGTCTCCGCCATCATCGTCGCCAACTGTAAGCATCTCTTCCTCATCCGAACTAGAATCGCATGGTTCTTCATCAGAGTCACATCCTTCGACTGCTTTGCGCACTTCGACATCGTTCGCAGCACAGAGCCTATTGTCCCTGGGGGTCTCAGAATCCGATCCCACTTCATTCTCGTCACCAGCAAAGTAAGAAGGTTTTAAGCCTAGCGAGAGTTGTTTCTTCTCGAGATTGCGAGAAATAATCAAAGCCCTCACACGATCACCTTCACGAAATGTGCGAAGCGCAATCGCAACATCCGCGTCCTTGTTATCCGAGAGCTAGTGGAAGGGTAAGTGGGTTATGAAACAGAAAACTGGCAACTTGCCTGGGATTTATGACATAAACCGCTAATCTTCGAGCCCTCGATCTCAATGAAGATTCCATATTGTTCAATACGCTTCACCCGACCAGCAACCTTCTGACCTTCTCGAAGATCGCTGAGTGTCAGTGAGCCGGACGGCGCACGTGTCAGGTCACCAGAGCGAAAGGTCATTTCAATCTTCTTGTTCTGCGTATCAATGCTAGCCTATCGTCAGTGAATTCGACTCGACGCTCGACAAAATCACATACTGCAAAATCCGACCCCTGACTAATTGGTTTACAACGAACCGACTCTTCCAATCTTCAATGTACTGGAAACTGTTTTCAGCGCTTTAAACTCTTGAGAATCGACTCGAGTCATACGTCATCAAATAGTTCCCTAATTTGAACCCGAGCGTCGATCCCTCTCCCAAGCATTACAAACAACCCATGCTCTGCAACGCTCTTGATGAAACCTCTCACCGAGTCTCCAACTTTGAGATCGTCAATAATGTTTATTTCGCGGTCCGCTGACTGTTTGGCATCGATTGGTGAAAGTCTCGAGGCGCGCATAGAAAGGAATAGGTGATTATTTGACTCGTCGATGCCAACCACTACAGCTTTCAGGATAGAGTCTACTGCAGGGAAGGGGTTTCCATTTTCGTAGTCGTCCGAAGTGTCAGTTGGATGCAGAGAGCCAGAGATCCGAGTCGTGAGCTTGATATGAGCACCGTAACGTGCATATTTAGTCACTCGTCCGACAACGATTTGTCCAACAGTGACATTCTCCATGGACAATGTAACCTTTTTTTGTCGATTGCCTTTCGAGCACCCAGTGACAACAACGAAACTCTTCTCGGGGTTGCGAGATACCACGGCCAGCGAGGCAACGGAAGCACCTAGCTTCAAGGACGTTTTAAGCTCTGGCACGGTTGTATTCCAGTGACGTGCTAGGCCCGAGAATGAGATGAGTGCGCGGACATCGGATGGCTTCAGCAGCAACACAACATTTAACTTGTGCAATTGGGTGACGACACCCTCGACCACATCCCCTATAAGAATTCCAGATATATCGGCCAGACCTGACGTAAACGAAGACGTGGCTTGTCGAATACTGGCCACGATTCGTTGTGTCTCCGGTTGCACTGAGATGATACGCACTTGAAGCACTTTTCCAGGTGTATAAACATCGATGAGCTTTGCACCGGTTTCACTGAGGAGATCTGAATCAAAGCGTGACTATACCCGCCGCGATAGATCATACCTAGCCTCGCGTGCAGGCACAACAGCCTTCACATTGTTGAAGAACTCGACCATGAGATACTTGTCCGAGACTCGGAAAATGACCGCGTGAGTGAGAAACCCAACCTTGGCATCAGAAAACGAGGTCAAGATGGGTAATGTGGTGTCCAAAAGTGTTTTTTTAGCCGTTAGAACAACGCGACTCCGCTCTGGGTCTACTGTGAGCACCTTGAGGTTGATAAATATACAGAAGGGCGATGGATGACGCTACCAGCACGTACACGGCATTTTATATTTCCTCCGACCTTGAACTTCTTTGAAGGGTGCTTGAGAGGTATATCAGCATAGTGCACAGGCCAGATAACTCCGTCCACATTCCCAGATATAGACACGAAGAGCGCAGTATCCGTCA
>JBBPUK010000004.1:15377-27714 GCA_038094635.1 Tylopilus cervinicoccineus | reverse complement strand
GCTGCTTGCCCGCTCGACTTCCATTGATGGGCGCTGGCCACTCTGTAGTTCCATGTCCAGGTCTATGCGCGGAGGAGGAATACGCTTCGATGGGCTTGAAACCTTCTTTTCCATCATCGGCTTTTCCAGAGATGGCTGTCTCTGCGAGATGAGCGAACGGCGCGATGATCGTTCGTCCACAGCCGAAAGTGCGGCTCCACCGGAAGTACCCTCGGACCATTCATTGATGGAAGTGACCGGATCTTGACTAGTCCTTCGCAAGATGCTAAACTTTCTCACTAATCGCTCGAGGACACTCTGCCGTTTGTCATGCCTTGACGACGAATGTGACAGCGCTGCGGTAGAAGCATTCGCAGAGATGAACATTGGTGACAGAGCGGAGTGGCGCTTCGATCCACCAAAGTTGAAGTGACGAGCACCATTCGAGACACTCGACAGTCGCTTTGGCAAGCCAGACGAAGAGTCATCGACTGTAGATGGCCCTTGCCCCTCTGGCGAGTCTGTCTCATGTGTGCCAAAGAGTCCAGCTAGGATGGGCTTGCGACGCTTGCTGAGCTTGCGCTTGAGATGTGTGGGCTCCGGTGCTTGCAAATGGAGTGCAGACGTCGACTGAGAGAGAGGCGAGGGGGTAACGGTCTTTCGACGGGCTTGACCTACATTCATGCTAGATAGGCGGGAGCGAGTGCGTGACAGGCCCTGGGTCATGTTGGTCAGTCCAAAGACAAGGTGGGGAGGCAAGAGTGAATGACTACCTCGGGGGAATCGACAGACACGGGACTAACGCTGCTGCCTGCATCGTACGGCGACTCGTGATGCCAGCGTGTGCCCCAGGGATCACTAACGTCCATCAGATCGACGTTGTCCTGGGAGGTCTTGCGGCTGCGTGGCTTGACACCGGGATCGGGGATGCGAACTTGAGACGAGCTTGGAGTTGGCAAGGGAGTGCCAGAGGGGGAACGACTGGGAGCAGGTAGCCGCGTTGAATCTTCGGAACGGTCCTGAATACTGTGCACCGAAGCAGACATGGGAGGAAAGGAAGGAGAGAAAAGCGAGGGGGGTCGGTTGAGGGAAGCAGGGGGAAGCAGGTGGTGGTTCTTGTACCAACGAGGGCCGTTTGCATTGTGAAGAGGATACTTGATCCTGAAGGTGGAGATGTTGGCAGCGACCATCTCGCTTTCCTTCCTGAACCAGGCAGGGAGCTCGCCCAGAGGATCCGGGATGATGGAGCGGGAGAGGTCGAGGTGGGACGAAGAGGCGTTTTCGTGGGACGTGCGGTCGGTGTCGTCGTTTTGGTCCATGGAGGGCAGGGAATGCGTGCTCGCGGGGGCGGGGGTGTGCTTCGCCTGGGTGGCAGTGGCAGTGGGCGACTCTGTGGGGTTCTTGGTGGATTTCCTATGCCAGAGGGACCTTGCAGAGGCGTTTTTCGAGCCCTTGCGGGACAGCCGGCGTGGTAGAGCCCCCGCTTCCATTGATGCATCCGGCGAGTCGTGGGGGTGCAGAGGACGACGAGCTGTTACGGTGGCTGGGCCCTGTCGAACAGAACAGAATGAGCGCGCACAGCGGCTGGGCAGGCGACGGCGCCGTGGAGAGAACTCGCCTCCTCGAACGGCTCCGGCGCCGTCTCGAACAGCGTCGTCCCATGGCCAGACATCCCTGACGACCTTCTCTAGGCGATGATCTCCATTTGCACCCCGAAGACGGGGCCACTGCGGTCAGCCAAGTCGCCTTCAAGCGCGCCGCCCGCTCGGTGCAGCGCGTCGCTCCAGGATGGTTATCTTATCCATCTCCCAATCTCACACACACCGTTTCCTTCCGACTTTCCATCTCCCCGTTTCCCTCTCTCTCGTCCATGTCGCCAATGAGCGCCAGGATCCTTGTCCTGGGCAGCGGAGGCAGAGAACACGCTCTCGCCTGGAAGCTCGCTCAGTCCCCGCTCGTAAATCGCATTTACGTCTGTCCCGGAAATGGTGGGACCGCCAGCACCCCAAAGACAGAGAATCTAAACCTCCCCCTCGTGGCTCCCCTCTACCATCAGCTCGTTCAGTTCGCCGCTCAGAATGAGGTTAGCAGCACGCAGACAGACCATCGCCCGGTGCTAATATCCGCACCAGATCAATCTTGTCCTTCCCGGTCCGGAGGAACCATTGGTGCAAGGCATCCGCGCATGCTTCCACAAAGGTCGGCCAATAATTCTTGCACCATGCATCATGTTGCTTACCCGAACACCCCAGTTGGCATCCCCACCTTTGGTCCGACTGAGTTGGCTGCAAGAATGGAAGGAAGCAAGGCATTCTCCAAAGCATTCATGCTTCGTCATAAAATCCCGACAGCCACCTTCCGTACGTTCTCGTCCTCACAAGTTGACGAAGCGATCGAACACGTCCGCACCTGTGGTTATCGTGTTGTCCTCAAAGCCAGTGGTCTCGCCGCTGGCAAAGGGGTCCTCATCCCGGCATCTACGGATGAAGCGGTAGAAGGTCTACGACAAATCATGGTCGCCAACATGTTCGGTGCTGCAGGTTCGCCACACCGTTCATGTGCTATATTCAGTCCATCACCGAGTTCTGCTAGGAAACGAAGTTGTAGTCGAGGAACTACTCGAGGGCCCTGAAATATCCGTCCTTGCATTCTCTGACGGTTACACAATCATCCCCCTTCCCCCCGCTCAAGACCACAAACGAATTGGCGAGGGCGATACGGGACTGAATACTGGTGGCATGGGTGCATATGCCCCAGCCCCCGTAGCAACCCCCGCGATCATGAACCGCATCATGCAGGAAACCCTTCGTCCTACCATTGACGGCATGAGGAAAGAAGGTATGTCTGTTACCATTGCCTTGGAATAGTGTGTTTATCATCTCCAAGGGTTTCCGTTTGTTGGTCTCCTTTTCGTAGGATTTATGCTTACCGAAGGCGGTCCCAAAGTTCTCGAGTACAACGTTCGGTTTGGTGACCCGGAGACCGAGGCGCTTGTGCTTCTATTGAGCGATGACGTCGACCTAGCAGAGGTCCTCCTCGTACGTCGTTTCAGTGCAATAGGACTGGACAGTATTGATTAGCCTTTGGACCAGGCAGGCCTGTGTAGAGCATCGGCTCGACTCTGTACAGGTGAGCAGCCGACCGGGTTTCGCGGTCTCAGTCGTGTTAGTATCAGGCGGTTACCCGAGCGAATACTCGAAAGGCAAGCACATTGAAATCGGAGATATACCATCGGGTAAGCATCGCTACAGTGAAGCTACATATCACTCATTGGCCTCTGCAGAGGTGGTTGTTTTCCACTGCGGCACCTCATTGAACGGAGATGAACTCGTTACGACAGGTGGTCGTGTCTTGGCTGTGTCAGCTGCTGCTTCGTCACTGCAGGAAGCACTTTCCTTTGTGTACACCGCCATTGACAAGATCTCGTTCGAAGGCAAGGTATACCGCCGCGACATAGCCTATAGGCGAGTAAAGTCTTGTTCCTCGGGTTAACAATACTCACGTTCATGTTAGAGCATTGACAGGCGCCAATGTCCCTGTTGAGGGCCTCACTTACGAGCAGGCCGGTGTATCAGTGGACTCCGGGAATTCGCTTGTTGATGCCATCAAGCCCCTTGTACGCGCAACAAGACGCATTGGTGCAGATGCAGAACTAGGAGGCTTTGGAGGCATCTTTGACCTGAAGACTGTCGGATACAAAGACCCGTTGCTAGTAAGTGGGACGGATGGGGTCGGCACCAAGCTTCGCATCGCCATTGAAACCGGCATTCATGACCTCGTAGGTACGCTTTGAGTCGTAGTCTCCCAGACTCTTCTTACAACTGGACTCGGCAGGTATCGATCTAGTGGCCATGTCCGTCAACGATTTACTGGTGCAAGGCGCAGAACCACTCTATTTCCTGGACTATTATGGCTGCAGCAAGCTAGATGTTGCTGTTGCGACCAGTGTAGTCAAAGGCATCACAGATGGATGTCAACAAGCTGGATGTGCCCTCATCGGAGGCGAGACCGCTGAAATGCCGGGCATGTACTTGGACGGTGAGGACAGTTTGTGTGCTGCCATAGTCTGCGATGATTCGAACCATCTCCTGCATAGGTGACTATGATCTGGCAGGTTTCGCCGTTGGTGTTGTCGAGAGAGAATTAGTTCTTCCCCGTTCCGTGGTCGAAGGAGATATTTTGCTCGGTATTGCCTCTTCTGGGTTGCACTCAAACGGGTTCTCTCTCGTCCGCAAGATACTCTCTCTCTCTGGCCTAACTTATTCCTCTCCCTGTCCCTGGGACGCAACTCAGACAGTCGGCCGAAACCTCCTTGAACCGACTCGTATCTACGTCAAACAAGTCCTCCCGATTGCTCAGGGGGGGCTTATCAAGGCCATGTCCCACATAACTGGTGGCGGTTTCATTGAGAATATTCCCCGAATCCTCCCGAGCGGGTTGGGTTGTTACGTGGACGCGTCTACTTGGCAACTACCGGGAGTGTTCCGGTACTTAATGAAGAAAGGTGGAGTTGCACCATTGGAAATGGCGCGTACCTTCAACATGGGTATCGGTCTCGTGGTCATTGTTGGCAAGGATAGATGCGAGAGCGTGTTAAACGCCTTGCACACGCGGGATCCTGGAGCTCCTGTGTACGAAATAGGACAGGTGATGAGGACAAGCGGCGTGGAGATCCGGCAGTTAGAGCATTGGACATGACACCAAAACTCTGGCGAGAGCTGGATGGAAGCAGCGTGTGTTTTACGCTCGCAAGACGAAAAACATCGGGAGTGGTATGCTATGCGGAAAACAGTTCAATGGTGGGCGGGAGTGTCACAGTGATAGTCGATAATAGATGTAAGTAGTATGTGTACCAGTCAGAACGAGACAGACAAGGTTAGATAGAACAGAGATAGAAACCTCTAGAAACATCCACCAGGACAAGAAAAAACAATGCATAAGGAATAACCGTGCTTATGCGCACAAGAACAGACTGGACAGCAATAAATAAAGCTGTGGTCAGTACCACGGAACCAAGGGATGTCAAGTCCGAACACAAAGACGAGGCGATATGTAATCATTCCCTCTACGCAGAAACAGAAACTTCCTTGGAAGGTTCGGGAGTTGCGGTCGCTGCGGCAGCGAAAGAAATAGGCAATTTGGTTGCCATATTGCCTGTCGCACCATTAGGCTGGGCAGGATTTACTTCGGTCAGTTTTTGATCCTGAAGCGATTGTTAATGGTATGTTCCAGGCATCTTGGAAATACATACCGTCTGACTTTGAACCTGACGCTCCTCTGGTGAGACACTGCGAGTATCAGGGTCCTTGGTCATATCTTTGCGGAAAGGAGGTGGAGCTTGCAGCACTTGAGCGGCAGTAGGACCTGCCAGTCCATTGGTTGCAGGGGCCCCACTCACGGAACTCCTCGAGGATGTGGTTGTGGACCCACCAAGGACGGGAAACTCGTCGGCATTCGGCACTCTCTGTTGTTTGACAGAGGGCTTTTTCTCTGTCCGTAGTCCATTAGACTTCAAACCTTTCGAACGGCTACCCGGGTCTGTGGACTGAGAGCGACTTGAATCGGTCGTACCATTCGTCCCACGTCGTGGTTGAACATCCTAGGAAGAATGAAGTGAATTCGCAACGTACGCAATACAATATAGGGATGATTGCTCACATCTCTTACACTCATGGTGGCAAAGTTTTCTTCGATTGTGCTGATACCACTTGCACCGTCTCTGACGCGAGAGCCCCGCGCACCCAACTGAGGTTGTGCAGTTGTATCGGGGATGACATGAGGAAAACGGCATTCGTCACCGTTTCTACACCTACCAGCGGGGTAGAAAAGGCACGCAGGTTTTCGATTTCCGCCAAAAGATCCTCTTCGCATGCCACCTCTGCGATGATGGTTCATGCTTTGTCGGAAGGCCGAAGGGGGGCCAAAGTTTTCTCCCTGAGGAGGGACCGGAGACTTGGGTCCACCATTAACCTCGGGGTACGATGGGTGTGCATGTAGACCTGGGGGATATGGTGAGGAATCCGGATGCATCACAAATGGGGGAGCGGATACTGGTCCGTTTGGATACATGGACTGCGGGGACTGCGGGCCAGGGGCAGTTGCGGGCTGCTGAGGTGGAGGCAACGTGGGAATGGAGAGTGGAAGAGGAGCATGCGCAGGTTGAGGATAGGATGGCGAGGCAGATGACATTGGCCCATAGGGCGGCAGCACCGGCGTCTGAACGGGAGAGAGCACGTCTGAAGTAGATCGCGCATGGATCATTGGAGGATGGGGAGGAGTATGAACTGGTGGCGGGGGAGGCGGGGATACAGGGTGCATGTGAGGGCCAACGGGTGCGGGAGGGTGAAAAGAAGGGGGTGGGTAATAACTTTGAGCGTACTGTTGCTGAGTCATGGGGTCGTACGGGGCTGGATATTGAGTGGGGGCAGGAGGGGGGCCAGTGTAGAAAGGTCCCTGAGGGTGAGCGAAAAGACATGCAGAGCCGTAGCGGCAAGCAGGGTAGTATCTGCAAGGAATGAACCTGGCCACATCCGGTGGAGGAAGGTTTCCATATGGACCGTTTTCGCCGAGTGGCACCGGAGGGGACTGATAGTATGCAGGTGAGCCATCAGGAAGAGAAGGCATGGGAGCGATAGACGGATAATATCCGTAAGGAGGGATAGCGACAGGGTAAAATCGCTTTGATTGATTGGCATGGGGATCCTGAGGATAGGGATGGTCCTGCGGGGACAAGCCTCTGACCGAGGCATTTTTGAGTAGTTGAATGATCTCGGGGTTTGTTGTATGCGTGTCTGGGGAGCCATGAGCGAACGCAAAAGAGGGATCGGCTCCTGATGGAAAGAACAAGGAAATCGATTAATCACACGCGACACGATCGAGGATCGAATGCGAACCTTTGTCAAGGAGTGCCTTGACTACATCAAGATGGCCATTCTTGACGGCTTCCTGGAGGGGCGTGGCACCAGTGTGGTCTATATGGAAATGGAACTTTAAAAACACGACTCGGTGCGGAAACGAGGTAGAGAAACATACCCTTGATCTCGATATCGGCAGGAGATGCGTTGTGGAGTAGAGCTAGGAGAGACTCGAGGTTTCCCTCAGAGGCGGCGTTCCAGAGTAGGGAAACCATTTCGCGGAAGAATGGACGGTGGTAGATGGAAAGGAAGAAAGAGAAGGGCCACGAAGAGGGACAATGAAAAAAAGGTCGACTGAGAAAAACACGGAGAGAGACAAGCGTAGAGAGTCAGTCCGCCTCCCTTGGACTGTCGGACTTCGGGAGCGATTTCATGAAAAATGAGAAAAAAAAAAAATGCGTGAGAAATGGTGGTTTGATATGCTTATGTAATTACACGTGAGTGCTGAGAGGTGAGACGGCGAACATGCCCGGGCTGGGGCACATCGTCTCGCTCGTCGCATCGACCCTGCGGCCATGAAACAAGGCAAGTGTAGTGTAGCAACCCGTCGCGTGCACAACCCTGCATTCACACCAAGACAGCATTCCGCTCCGACACGAGTGGCCTTTGCGCGGTCTTACGTGTTTTGGCAACGTCAGCCATGGGTCAGCCATTCTGTCAACAGGGAAGGCACCGGGACCGACATGCCACATTCGGGAGTACAAGGACGTGGCATAAAGTCAAACTGTCCAATCATTAGGCTCAGTCGTGCTCAATCCCGAGTTTCTTCAGCAGCCGTTTTGCCGGTTCGCCTGTCTTTCTGGGCAGGTCCAGCTCTCGTGACGCAGGTCGGCTCATCAGCTCCTGCACTCCTGTCTTGACGTCCTTGCCTGCAGCCCGCGAGTTCAGCCCGTGTGCAATGCTTTGCCCAAAGGAGTCCATACCTTCATACAAGGCCTCGTAAATCTGTCACCCGAAACATCCCGGGGAATTGTCGCAATCAGCTGAGAAGCCACGAGGGCTCGGTAAATTCCGCCACTCACCCCGTTCGCGATGGGAGCCGACACGTCCATCTCATCGATAATCTTCTTGAGACCCTTGGCTGTTGTCACCCCCTCGGCCACACTTCCGAGCGTGTTGATAATGTCTGCAAGCGCTTCCCCTTTCCCTAGTCGATATCCCACTGTGTAGTTCCGACTAGTCGAGGAACTACACGTGAGGAAAAGGTCTCCCACGCCGGCAAGACCTAAAAAGGTCAGCGGAGATGCACCATATGCCGTCCCTATGCGTGTCATCTCAGCTAGTCCACGTGTAATGAGACCTAGAAATCTCCCAATGACAGTAGTTCTTGGTCGCGACGTGGTTCAGCTCACTTGCTCTGGTGTTGTTCTCGAAACCCAGGCCATCAGCCAATCCAGCAGCGATGGCGTAGACGTTCTTGAGGGCGCCAGCTAGCTCTAGTCCTATCGGATCTCCGCCTGTATAACTACAAAAAAGGTGACGAGTGGCATTTGAACACAAGGAAGTAAGCCCTACCACCGAAACCATGGTTTGTGAAATATTTGCGATGCCTTTTGGGCCTGAGATTCTGTCAACGAGGCGACAGAGACAGAAGTTGGTTGCCTTCGAACAACTAGCCCAGTTTGTCAGAAAAATCAGAATGCGACCACACGGAGATACCAACTCTCCGTGGCAAAGGAGGGTCCCGACTGTATAAAGTGAGTTTTCACAATCATCATTGTGTTGTACGCTGACCCACAATGAATGTTGCCGCACGCGCGACTGCGCTTCCGCATGTATCGGCGATGATCTCAAGAGTCAGTGCTTGCGTGTTCGTCTCAATGCCTTTGTTCACAAAAATCAACAGAGGCAGACTTTCTCCGACTATGCTAGCTTGGAGTTTCATCAGGGTTTCCCTGATAGCGAACCGTATTGGGATGAGACGCCTTGGGGGGAGAGTGAATCATACCTAAGTGCTTGAGTGGGTATCGCGAACAAGACGACGTCCATTTGTCGAATCATGTCCTTATCCGGAGTCTCTGGGCCGACAGCATGAATGTTATTCGAGAAGACATGGTCCCTCAAGTAGTTTGGATTGCGATGGTACGTATTAAAGTGTTGGACGAAACTAGCATGTCGGGACCAAATGTAGACTTCGTGATCGCAGTCGCCGAGATGGTCTGCAAGGCAGCTCCCAAAGTTACCTGCACCAAGTACAAGGACTTTGGATTTCGGCGCCGGAGTCGAGGACATGGTGAATTTTGGCAAGAAGGGGTGTGTGGACGAGGACAAAAAGCGGGAACAACACGACTTAGTGGGTGTCAGGTAGAGGCGTGGTGCCACCCGATTGATAGCACGACGTCGGAGGACGCTGAACATGTGCAATGTCGACGAATGGTGGGATGGCACAGCGTCGGCCGGGGCACTGGCGCCGGACGGCCGGCGACGGCCCGCGCGGGGGAGGCTGTCTGGAATTCATCGACTCAGCGGTCATATACCCAGTACCTCTTCCTTAGTGGTGAACGCACACCTTCAGCCCATGGCAGTCCAGGACAGAACAAACGAGTTCCGTACCTGTGTCGACTCTATACGAAACAGGTCTGCCTTACCTCCAAGAGCCGCAGAGGCGAAACAGAGCTATGCTAAGGGTGCTGCCAAAACTGAGTTCTCGCGAATGGCCTCGGCCATTGGCAAAGACATCAGCAGTACTACTATCAAGCTTGGGAAGCTCGCTCACCGTATGTTGTCTTTTGACGGTTGCCACCGGTTGCTGACCAGTCCTGCTTCCAGTCGCGAAGCGGAAAACGTTATTCGATGATCGGCCTGCGGAGATCAGTGTACGTGTCCTCTCCATAATACTATCCTCCGCCGCTCACGCATCCTTGCCCCACTCAAGGAATTGACCTACATCATTAAACAAGACATAGCCAACATCAATCGACAAATAGCCGCCCTACAGTCGTTCCTCAAGCAACACAATGTCCAGGGCAGTTCAAAGTCAACGGAAGGAAAACAAATTGACGAACACAACCACAACATCGTCATGATGCTGCAGAGCAAGCTTGCAAATACCAGCATGAACTTCAAGGATGTACTCGAGGTCCGCACGCAGGCGAGTTGAATAACCCCTCTGCCATGATGCACTACCTTACTCGTATATAGAACATGAAGGAGTCAAAGGACCGCACAGAGCAGTTCATGTACTCTACAGCCGCAGCAGCCCACCAGGCGCCCCAAAGTGAGTGTGCCGTCCAAAGTCGCTATCCTACAAACCCAACTGATTTTACTTAGATTCACTCTTGCTGAACGGAAGACACGACCCAATGGGTGATGGAAGTGGAAGTCGTCCAAGCCCCAAGAGCAAGGGAAGACCAACACAAAACAACGACGTTCTAGCTATCGACTTGGATGCCGCTGAGGGCGGCACAGCAGCCTACGGTGGAAGCACGGCCTTTTCGCAGATGCAACTAGTAGAGCAACAAGTATGGAATATGCTCCCCCCTTCCCCTCCGGATCACGCACTAATCGGTAATAGGACTCATACATCCAGTCGCGGTCAACGGCAATCGAATCTATCGAGTCTACAATAGCAGAACTGGGACAAATATTTACCCAACTGGCGCATATGGTCGCGGAACAGCGTGAAACGGTACAGCGGATCGACGCTGACACGATAGACATCGCGTCGAATGTCAGTGGAGCCCAAAGGGAACTGCTTAAATACTACGCCAGTATATCTAGTAACCGCTGGCTGATGCTCAAGGTTTTCGGCGTGTTGATTGTTTTCGTGAGTTTTCCGTTCAATTCCTCAAGGGATGTGGCTGACACGCTTCTCCAGTTTCTCGTATTTATTCTTGTTTCATAAGGCGGACGTTGAGCGTCACGCCGCCATCTATCATCGGACTAATTCACATAATGGACGTCATGACATTCATTGCCCATGATCGTGCACGGTCCTATCCTACCGGTATTGCATTAACGCCTGTTCGGAATTCCTTGACCAGGGACTTCCGTGTTCTGGAGCCTTTCCGATGCTTCTGACCTCGCTGGGTCGCTTTTTCTCCGACATCTCCGACCGTCCAAGTTCGCTTGCGTACATGGGTTTTCTCCGTACCGGATGTTGAGAAATGCTGAGCACTGCCAAGTTGTGCATCCACCTTGGGACCTTGTCGTTTTCGCTAAAACGGTCGGGTGAGTTGTGCGAAGTCAACTATATGCTCATGTGCAACATACTTGTGCCTCCAACTCTCTATTACGTTCCTTGAGTTTCTTCAGACGAGTCAAGCCTTTTCCACCCCCCCCTGCAGTCAGTTCAACATTGATCTGACGCCCGTCGAGTTCGGATTGGTGAAGCTTTAGCCCCTGCTGGAGTGCGGCGCGATGCTTGAACTCCAGGAAAGCACAACCTTTGGATTTCGTGACAGTTCTCGTGGGTGATTTCGTAGACGCTCTAGGTGTTAATAGTCGTACAGTGGGTGGTGGAACTTTGGAGACGTGAACATCCCGGCCGAACAAGACCATATCAACACACACACCGCATGTTGAAAAGTGCGCTCGGATGGCCTCAGATGTTGTGGTATATTTGAGGTTACCTTGTGAGCAGTGAGGACAGTGGAGCAGGAACCACGAGAAATATCCTACCAAGAAAAAGAATGAATCTTTGTTTCGTCTCCCCCCCCCGCCTCCCTGTCTCTCCATCTTCGACACGATCCTCTACGGGTTCTTCCATGTTATCGAGAGGATCCCCGTCTGGCTCTTTTTTTCGCTTTAGTTTCGGTTTGTCTAGCTCGAGGGTTCCCTTTGCCTCTTCACCAGCTTTCCTCTTTTTCGTCGCTGCCACCACCACCCGCGTTTCTGCTTCGTCTCCTTCCGCTCGTGCCTTTCCTTTCCCGACCAAAGCCTCTCCACTGACTTGACGGCCTTGTAGGCCTTGCGTACCATCAACAAGAGCCTGATATTCGAGGTCAGGGACATTGATCTGATTCTCCGATTTACGAGTGGTATTCAGTGTTTCGACTTTGCTGCTTTCGTTGTGTTTCCGTTGTCGAAAGGCAATACCTTTCTTCTGGCGTTTTGTGAGCTTTGTTGTGGGCAACATGTGGGAACAAACCGACCGGAAGTGATAAAAATAGCACCAACACCTTACTCATGTCGACCAGCGAGCTAGACGAGGGGCAGCCAATAAATACATCAATATTACATCGTGCGACCTAGACGGTATGTCAAGTGTAGTGCACGAGTCAGCCAAGCGTCAGACCATTAACGCCTTCCCCGGCTCCTTCGACATCTCTTTCCTCACCATCCAACCCTCTTCGGTGTCTCGGAATCGGACGTAATATCGGGCTCGCAAGTCCTATCGTAGGGCGCAAAATTGGACTTGAAGAGACGCTCATCGTCCCTATTCCAACCTGCCGTGGGTTCGAATAGCTGGGGAACGGATACCCGGTAATAGTTGGGGATGATGC
>JBBPUK010000004.1:0-15281 GCA_038094635.1 Tylopilus cervinicoccineus | reverse complement strand
ACTCTCGTAGGTAGGATATCGACGGGGACACGGCTCTTCGTTTTGCCGCCGTAGGGTATGGGTCATACCGATCGTCAACTGTGTGCACATGTGTGAACCTCGTTCCCATCTCTCAAAAGGACACCTACATTTCCGTTTATTTGAGCGGACTGCGCTAGTTATTGGAGGAGGGGTGTATCGCCACTGCACCGAGGCTGGGGTTGAGGTTATCGATGGTGAGGCCAATGGCTAAGAAGAGCATGAGTATGGCACAAGCAAAAGGGACACAGGCCCATACGGCATCCACATCCATTGCCATTACCATAGGACTCCCCATCAGAGACGTAGGAGGATCGTCTCCGTTCACGCTTTGCGCGGGCGTACAAGGTTTCGCAGCCATATGGTCGTTTTGAGGGTCGAGTATAAATATCGCGTCGACGTCGTCATCGTCGTCACTCGGTGACCCCTCGCCGTGCACTTCTTCATCGCCGACCTCTTCTGGGTACCGCCCTCTGTCAGACAGTGCACGTGGCGTACGAGGTTGCAGTGGGAGGTCAGAACAAGATGCTAAAAGGCGCTGAAAGGCAGCTTCAGACTTGACCTCATCCTCTTCAGGGCGGGACTCGGCCAGTAGGTTCAATATCCTAGGGGGTCTCAACTTGGCGATCATTGAAAGAGGCTGGTAAGGTTCGCAGGGAGTCGTGCGTGACAATAGTACTCACTGGATATGTCAGGCGCCTCGAACCGACTTCAGTGGAACTGAAAAGTGACTCATTGTCGAGCGCGCTTAGATTCCGACTTGATGGCGGAGTCGAGGGGTTCAAAGACTCCTTGTCATTCTCGCCACGAGCTTCTTCCGTGTCGTTTTCGCATGGCATGACAATGGGAGGTGTTGGATTACCAGAGCTACTTGATGGTGAACTTTCCGTGTACATACGCTCTCTGTCGCTTTCTGATTCCTCTCCGTTGGTGCTCCCACGCCGACTTGAGGGTATCGTGAAAGATATCGCAAGTGGGCTGTAAATGCGCTTTTCTGCATAGTAACTCGATGACTTGGGAAGCAGCGACGGACGACGAAAGCGGAGAAACAGCGGGCTGGGAGGCCCGTCATCTGCATTCGTCTTGCTAGAAGGCAAGGCAAATTCCTGCGAGGAGGAGGGGAACGAGAGACGACGAGGAGACTCTGACATGGAATGTGTACGACGGCGATCTGTGGTCCGTTCGTGAGGAATGGTGATGCCGCAAGGTGTCCATAGGAGTAATTCACCTCGGGCTGTCTGTCACACGTCCAAGCTTGCCGATAAATGTGATGCGCCTAATCTTCTACAGAAAGCACAACCTCTTCTACACATGTCACTTGGCACACAACTCGCATGGATCGACATGCACCGCTCACTCGGTCAGTACAGGAGAGTGCGTCAGCGGTTTGGCCAAATCCAGACCCTTTTCGATCGGAAAAAGACTCATTACTTGGTATACAGGACGTGTCTCGACAGAAGATTCCCAATGTATGTACCTTGACAACTTGACACAACTTGGGTCCGGTTCAGAATGTCAGAGTATTAGGCAGAAGGCCAAAGGAGATATGCCACATGGGACGCGCCGCCAAGGAGCCCTGCAACGAGATGAACGGCACTGCATGGCGCGAGTTACGGCTTTGCCCACCTATCGCTGACAAGTATCCGACGATACCACCAGGTGCTCGCTGAATATTTGGTCAGCTAAAAGGGCAAGCTGGAAGGCTGGTCCGCGTACTCTGGCCGGAAATCCTGTTTGGTAACCAAGGGTATAGACGATGCGCGCTGTGACAAACAAGCCGCACATCAGAGCAGCAGTGTGAGGGTACTTCAAGCCGAAGACCAGCGTGCTGCATGTATTTATGAATCCAAGTGGAAGCACGGAGAAAACGAGCTCACGATAGGGCTACAATGGGAGCAATCTCAAGGGTGTTTTGATGGGCCCCTTGAGGGAGGGGACAAGTCAGGGTATGAGAATAACGGAAGACGGGGACAGCGCACGCTGGGTGCAGTTGAACTGCATGGCTGATGGGTTATCCTTGAGCTCCGCTTGCTCAGCATATACTAGGCGGATGACGTGAAAAGTGAGCGACAGGCGAGAGCAGGCATGATGTACGCACGCTGTGGGTACGCGATGTGAGCGCGCAGACGAGCCCTGCCCACGAGGAGTGTCTGCCAGACAAGGAGCCAGCTGAGGGAAAGGAGAGAAGCGGGGACATAGCCGAATCTGGGAGAACGATGAGGGGTCGACTTGAAGGAACAAAGGAGGGGACAGACCCATCTGGGAGGAGAATCTGCGTGGACATGGTAGGAGCGAGTCGGGACGTGTTCGGCTCCACGTACACGCTTTATACCATCCTAGGAGTACGTCACGATCACGCGCAACGGGTTTCGGTGGGTCGCGGAGGTGCACGTCGACCCGCTGTCGTTTCAGTGTGAAGGGACACGATCACTGAGACTCTGTCTGACGTGGATCATAAAGTTAGCATCGGGCTGACTGGCACGGCGACACACCGCAGAGGGGCGAGGCTGGCTGCCCACTGGATACACGGAGGCTCCCTGTCACGTCCAACAGACAGCGTCGACTGAATTTCCATTCAGCCACCCCGCGCGACGAGACGTCTCATCATGAGAACGCGTGCGTAGCAGCGGTCTGCTTGCAGTTGCCAACACACAAGATCGCCTGTCCACCAGCCGTTTGGGCCGTTGCTCCCATGCAAACGTGGGACACGTCTTCGCTGTTACCTACCATCACGTTCGTGCGAGCACCTGCGCGTACTTTGACCGCCGCGCTACGCTCTGCACACAGTGGGCGCCGGTATTGGCGCCGGCACCCGCGACGTGGTTCTTTAGCTAAATGTACAGTAACAAATGAGTACGACGAAGAAATGCAGTGAGATCACGTGGTCATCTACGTGACCGATGCCAAATGCCTTTGATCTATCCAGCAAACTGAAATGGCCAAGCGTTCTGCAACAGACTCATCGTCTGACACGTTGGTCAGCGCAAAGACGCCACGTTCCTCCGAAAGGCGTGATGTCCCCCCACTCGACGACATCGGCGAGTTCGAGGATGCCTGGGAGGATGAGCTCGAGTCGGATGAGGATGTCGTAGATGTCGATGCCCCGGACGGTACGAGCAATGATCTTGCATTCTCCAGCTTTGTAACACGTCCCTTGCCGTGGTTTTCTATCAGGAATGGACATTGATGAGGTCCTCCCCGCTGTCCAAGAGTCTGAGGAGCAACAACACCACCTGGAAGCCTTCATACCTGGCACGCATCCTCTTGGGAAAGACGAAATTTTAGAGCCAGATGATTCCGTCTATATCATGCGCCATTCGATGGATGTAACCTGGTCATGCTTGTCCTTCGACATCTTACGGGATAACCTTGGCGACGAACGGCAGAGATATCCCGCCACTGCTTATATTGTTGCTGGAACACAAGCTGCGAGGACTGATCAAAACGAACTATCCGTTTTCAAGATGAGCTCCTTACACCGTACTCAAAGAGACGGAGGTGTGTTATCAGTCTCGGGGCCTTCATAACCCACCGATCCCGATCACTGCAGATGATGATGATGACGACGACGACGACGACGACGACGATGATGATGATGACGCCCTTGATGAAGATGCCGTTCTCGAGTTTCGCTCCGTACCCCATAATGGCGGTGTCAATCGCGTCCGTGCTCAGCCCCTTCCTCCATCTGCTCCCCTGGTTCCCGTCTCGCAACCCTACTACACCGCAACTTGGGCTGAATCCGGCAAGGTTCACATATGGGACATCCGACCACTCATAGAATCGCTTGATGTACCCGGTTACTCTTTGGAAAAGTCACGAACAAATAAACCGACGTTCACAATCAATTCACATGGACGCGCCGAAGGGTTCGCCATGGATTGGGCGGCATCAACAGCAACCAGCTCGTCCGCGCCCAGGCTACTCACGGGTGATGTCCATTCGAAAATTTATCTGACCACATCGACGCCATCTGGTTTTAACGCTCTCGTGCAGCCTTTCATGTCACATACGTCCAGTGTCGAGGATATTCAATGGAGCCCATCAGAACCTACCGTCTTTGCATCTTGTTCTGCCGATCATAGCATTCAAATATGGGATGTACGGAGTAAAGGACGACAGAGCGTCACTGGCATTGATCCTGCTCATGACGGCGATGTGAATGTCATTAGTTGGAACAGGAGTGCAAACTACTTGTTGATTAGCGGTGGCGACGACAGTGCAATCAAAGTATGGGATCTTCGTAATGTCAGCAAGCCAGGGCGAGTACACCTTTTGATCTACATAAGAGGAGCTAGCTCATTCGCCCTTAGATCGCCCCGCCAAGTCCCTAACCCCGTTGCCGCGTTTACATGGCACAAGGGCCCCATCACTTCAGTCGAATGGCATCCAACGGAGGACTCGATATTTGCCGCATCTGGAGCCGATGATCAAGTTACGCTTTGGGACTTGGGAGTTGAACAAGATGACGAAGAAGTCGGTTCGTCAACGAATGAGGCACGAGGAGGTAGTCGGGAAGTCCCACCACAACTACTCTTCGTGCATCAGGGACAAAGAGACGTAAAGGAAATTCATTGGTATCCTCAGATCCCTGGCACAGTGATCAGCACGGCATTGGATGGATTCAACATCTTCAAAACTATCTCGGTGTAGGCCAAAGTGACCTTCGAGAAAAAATACCTAGCAGATAACTTGAATAATGAGAGGCACTGGCAATGAATAGGTGCATTTATTTCATTCTTGCACCGATATTACGTAGATTAACTAGAAGGAAAGACGTAACATCCAAGTCTAGTTGTCAGTACAAACCAGCTCTGTTGTTTCCCCTTGGCGAACGTATCTATCCAAGATTAACTCGATGTAATTCTGCCAAGACGTCTCTACTCACTTTGGCGATGTTCTTGTGTAAAATGTCCGTCATCACGGCGTAGACGTTTCTGATATCAACGAGGTTCTGACGAGCGAAAAAAAGCTGCTTCTCGTCATGCTCTTTCAAGGCCAGCTACGGGTGCATAAGGATTGATTCACAGAGATACACTCAAGTACTTGCCGTATAGTCTTCGATATTGGGATATTTAATAAGCTTCGAGCATATCTTAGCCCGGGCCAAGTAGTTTTGTCGGACACTATCACGGATGTTGTATGCGCTCTCTTGAGAGCGGAGTAGCTCACTGAGGACCTCTGGTGCAAGAATTTAGGATTCAACCCACATCACTCGCAAACACTTACCCTCTTGTATCTGGACGCCTGTCAGTGATGGGGTCAGTCGCCACGGCCAACAGAAAACTAGCGGCACATACCAAAATTATCGCCACTAAAATAAGACGAAAAATTAGAGTGACAACAAATGTCATGTCAGGTGCGGACCCACTCTTCTATTCTAAGGAAGAAGATCAGTATCTGTGGGCTGTCCACTGGGTATATTTGAACGCACTTTGGCATCGTTAAGTTAACCCATAACTTGACCTTGTCCTACATCTATTCAAGTGAATGATGGAATTAAGCCGCTGCGTCGACTCACACAAGAATCTGATAATTGCACACACTCTGCCTTGATAGCCTCCTGGAGTTTCAAGATGTGCTTATTCGCAAGGACGAGTTCAGGATATCTTGCATTCGCAATGTCGTTCGTTAATAGTGTGACGCCATCTTCGACGCGTTTCCGCTTTGAAGAAGGGCCATTGGTGTCAGGTGTACTGAGTGGTGGATACACCTTCGGATCCGTAGATGCAGAGGCCTGTGAAATGCTGTAAGGCGAATCCGGCGCACTGGTACCATCAATGATGGTCGACAGCTCGCTGCAGCGTGTCAGTCGATATGAAAGCATTAGCACAGATGACTCGCACAGTGTCTAGACGGCATTCAGCGAAACTGTATCGGTGATGTACGCAACGCACTCACCTTTGCTGGGAAAATATGAAAGATGATGTCTTCTGCCACGGAGGCGACACCCGCTCGGAAAGCCTGGGTTGTCAGTCAGTATATATAGGCCTGAATTGTACACCTGTACTCGCTTCCAGCTTTTCTAAGGTCTCTTTGGGCATAGACATGATGGAGGAAGCAAAGAGAGATGAGGAAGGCAAAAGTCGTGGAATTACCTCATCTGGCTGGTCTGCCACCACCAACTTCAAGCCCAACATGAGTGGTCAGGTGCGTTCATTATCTACTCTGGATGGGGCCTATAATATTATTTCTCACTCTGTTCAGGACGAGACCGATGTCATCTCCACGTTGACAGGCTTTTCACTCAACAACGTCCTCCAAGGACTGTCTCTGCCGACAGGCAGTGGCCTCACAAGTAGCCTTGGGATCACTGGCTTGCCCGCATTGGACGCCTCGCAGATCTACAACAATAAATGGGACGAAGATGAGGAGGCTGTCGGTTTGGATCAGGGCGAGGACTACGAGGACGAAGTGGATAGAGAACTTGAGAATGAGTCTTTTGCTGGTGACGTCGTCAAGGTCGAAGCTCAGTCCCCAGTCTCGATGCGTCTCAAGGAAAGACGCGTACGGATCGTGAAGCGGTTCATCGAGAGACCAAAGACAGTTTATGAGCGGTTCCCTGGTTTCGAGAAGAACAAGATTCTCGATTTCTCTGACTTGTTCAAGGGCTATACGGGAAAGAAGTCGAGGATCACAAAGCGGCCCCTTACAGGTCAGTGGAGCGTTTCCTTCACTTCTGATGACCCTTGTCAACTCTGCTCAGTCGAAAGCATCTATCCCCGCAAGAGGGATGTCCCCCGAGGCTTCCTCGAGGCTGTTGCGGGCGATACTCAGCGTCAGAACGAGAGCAAGCGTGTGGAAGAAGTCGTTTCCGCAGGGAGCATCGAGAATGACCTAGTGAAGGCCATCGAGGTGATGACAATAATGACTTTCTTCTCAGGGTTGTTCATACTTTTCAGGAACGCGAAAATTCGGCACTCCCTATAACGCTCCCTCTGCATGACAGAAGCTTTGATCTCGTATTGTTGTCGAATTGGGAAGAGGACATCGTATATGCGCCCGGCATGATCGTTCGACCTCCAGCCCAAGAAACGGACAATTTAACTACGCCAGCGAACAAATCCCTCGAGTCGGGTGCATGGACACAGAGTATCATATGGGGCCCTGGAGCACCATTCCGTGACTTCACTCAGTTGGAGTTAAACGAGGAGGATCTCATGGCGGAGGAGCGTCCAACAAGTATGATCTTGATCGGTTCGGGGGTAAGTTCGACGCTCACAGTCTTAGCAGTGGAGACGGTCAGGCCGCGGAAAAGGTTGAGAGCGGAGAATGCACAGTCTCGCGATAAATTTAATCTTTCAAATGACCACTTATACGAAGTTGCCAAGGAAGGCGGTCGGCATCGTGTCCGTCAGACTTTCGGTCAATTGATCGTGGAGCATGCCTACCCTGCGCAGAAACTTCAATTACCATTTGTGAGTCTTTTCCCGAATGACCGTAGCAGCAAATCACTTGACCCTATAACCCTCAGTACAAGACCCGACTTTCCAAACAAGAAGCACGTTCCTTCCACCGACCAGCTTTGCAATTCCCCACCAATATCGAAATTCGTTTTAGTAAAGTGCGGACTGCAAAGAAGAAAAAGGACAAAGCAGGCCGAAAGATAGGAAAGGGCGGCAACATCGGTGAAGGACTTCACAGGACGAGCGATCTTACACTCAAGGATACCAGCAACTTTGTTCTTTGGGAGTATTCTGTGTGTTTCGTCTTGCCCGTCGCTTTGTGTTAAATGCAGACTTACCCTATTACAGGAGGAGCATCCTCCTATTATTCCGAACTTTGGCATGGGTAGTATACTCGTCAACTATTATCGTAAAAAGGACGAAAAAGATGATTACATGCCGAGGGTAGGTTTGGTTGGTCGCAAAAAGTGGTATTGACAGATAGTATAACATTTCCCAGCTCGACCTTGGTGTTCCATTTGTGCTCGAGCCGCAGGATGAATCACCGTTCATGAAATTCGGCTATGTGTATCCTGGACAAACCTTCCCTGCGCTCTATAACAATCTCGTGCGTGCACCACTCTTCCGCCACAAACCGTACCCTACAGACTTTCTTGCTGTGAGGTAGGGAACGCCTCGCGATTTCACATCTTGTAGCACTCATGGAAGACCATTCAGGAGTACGACGAAAGGGGACACGAGGTATTACCTGCGAGAGATCAAGAATCTTTTCGTGATTGGACAGACGTATCCGGTGACAGAGGTCCCAGGCCCTCACTCACGAAAAATAACGAACACCATCAAATACAGACTTCAGATCATTGCGTTCAAGCTCCTTAGAAAAAGTGTTGAAGAGCGTCTTAAGATCTCGCGTCTGATGAAGTACTTTCCAGATCAGAACGAGCTGCAGATGCGGCAAAGACTGAAAGAGTTCATGGAGTACCACCGCAGGGGACCTCACCAAGGGTTTTGGCGTCTCAAGCCCACGGTTAGCATCCCGAGCGATGCTGACATGCTGAAGATGGTTGGACCTGAGCAGATCGTGCTCATGGAAAGCATGCAAGTCGGGCAACGTCACTTGCAGGACGCAGGGTACACGCAGACTGCGGACCAAATAGAGGACGATGAGGGTGAATCTAAGCTTTCGATAGAACAACAACTTGCTCCATGGATCACAACCAAGAACTTTCTGTTCGCTACCCAAGCCAAGGCCATGCTGCGGTTGCATGGCGAGGGTGATCCCACCGGCAGAGGGGAGGCATTTAGCTTTATTCGTATATCCATGAAGGATATATTTGTAAAGGCCGGGGAGGACTATGAGCAAAAGCTTGGTATGTGTATCGCTTCCTTGTAGCCATCCGTTCTTCACGCGACACAGCCGAGGCGGAAAATCGACCCAAATCCGCTCACCGGTATAACGTTGCCGAACAACAACAGATTTACAAGTCCGAAATCGAGAGGATATGGAAAGCTCAGTTTGACTCGCTGAGTCGCAGGGATGAGCCCCAGCTGACGCCAGAGGACGAGGCACCACTTCTTTTCGATACCCCAAAACAACATCCACCAAGGCAGGCGTCCATGAGGGTTGATACACCTTTTTCTCCTGCCATGTCTCCTGCTCCCGGACGGCCCTCTTCCCCTGCCTGTAGTCGGGGATCGTCGTTGGAACGGGAACGAGAAACGAGTATGGGTCCAGAGGGTAGTCGCAAGGTGCTGCGGATCAAACGCTTGGTTGGTCGCGTGTCCTATTTTGGCGAGGGTCTTGGCATTCATTCTTCCGCAAGGTCGATGAGGAATGGCAAACGGAGATCATCCGCGATCCAGCTGTCATTCGTGCCTATGTGCGTGCACGGCTAGCGATCGAGGAAGAAGCGACATTGGCCGACAACTTGGCGCCGACCGGCGATGCAGACACCGACAAGCGGTACAAGAAGCGGTACGCTTTAATTGAGTGTGCTGGTGTGATCCCCGATCTAACGCCCCCCTGTGTGCTGCACTGCGATGGACAGGTTGGAAGAGCGTATTGCAAGGATGAAGAAGAACCAGGAACGACGTCTACACCGCAAGAATGCAAAGATCGTAAAGGAAGGGGGTACCCCGATGCAACTGAATCGGCCCTTGAAACCGGATACGACGGTAACGCGCCCTTGTTCTTGCGTCGTGCTGTGTGTCATCAACGCTGCCTTTTTACAGCGACGGTGTGGACACTGTGGGCAAATGGGCCACATGAGTCTGTGATCTCTTTCGTCTCCTTTTTTTTTTTTTTTTTTTTCGAATTCTAACAGAGGTGTCGCAGAGACCAACCGAAAATGCCCGCGCTGGGCAGAGTTCAACAGCGGCGCTCCGCCTGTTCCTGCGACGCCGTCTGCGACAAGCCCACCGCCCGTGGCCTCGAACGCATCGAGTTTCAGTGGATTCAACAGACCCTCGCAGAATGCTGGTTTCGGGTTCAATGCAGCCGTTCCGTCTCCTCTGGCGACGAGCCCCCCCGTGTCGGCGATGCAAGATATGGAGCCTTCTTGCATGACGCCGTCCGGCGCTGGCCCCAAGATCAAACTGACACTCAAACGTACCTAGTCCATGTGTTCCCGCGTGTAATGATATCGATATGTAAAACACGTTCCAAGATACGAATACAGGATGGATACGGGACAAGAAGGAAATCGGTCTAACATCACATCTACTGATCGACTGCGTGTGCAAGCGATTTGAGAGTTGTGGAGCGTTTCTTGTAATCCTCGTTGATGTTGACGAGGAGGTACCGAATGAGTTCGGCGTGGCGTCTCCTCTGTTCGAGAGAGATGTCCTTGTGGAGATGAGCTAGCTCGATCTTGTCCACTATGCTGACGAGCTCGTTGCTTTCCGAGATCGAGTGGAGACTAGGAGGGGTCTTGTGAACCGGGACGGGAGACGACGCGGTCGAGCTGGGCGTGGTCCCACGGGAGGTGTCAGGCGAGCGGGGGGCAGAGACGGGCGAGGGGGAGCGGTACATCTCCGTGATGGAGGGCAACCTAAACGGACGGGCGTCTGGCTTGAGCGAGGGCAGCTTGAGCTGAGAGTCCTCGGGCGAGAGGAGGGGGTAAAGGGCGTTTGACGAGTCCTTTGCGGCAGATGCCAATGAACCGGGGTGTGCGGGTGGACCTCGGTAGGTGGCGGCGTGGGGGACGGGCTCGGGCGGCAGGTCCGCAAGCGAGGCAGGCGCCGTCTTGAGCGAGTTCATGACGGCATGGCCAGGTTTTCTAAGGTAATCGGGAGCAGCCAACAGGACGGGAGGTGCGGCACCGCGAGGGACGCGAACATAGTCAAACTGGGCCAGCGAGTCGGAGAGGGAAGAGTGGTGCGGGGGTGTAGCGTTGGAGGGCGTGGAACTGGAGGAGTGGGGCGAGGTGGGATCGAGGGGGGGAGTGGGATGGAGACGGGCGTGAGGGGAAGAGGAAGGATATGCGGACGCGGGGGTGTAGGATGACGTAGGAGGGATGGCAAATTCGTGTGGCGCCGATGGCGAGGCGGGGCGGTTGTGGGGGACGTGATGAGCAGGATAAGCGGTAGGGTGCTGCGGGGCGGAGAGGGACGAGTACGGGGAGGGGTACTGAGAGTGCGGGGCGGACCTGGGGAGGGAGGCAGGCGGGGACGGATAAGGGTTGGAGGGATGATGGAGAGGGGGGTACGGGGGGTCATGGGAAAAGGACTGGGTAGAGGAGGAGAGACCGGGCATGCCGGCGAGGCCGAGCTGGTTGAGGCTGTCTGGATCAAAGTAGGCGGAGGGGGAGAAGCGGTCTGGGGCCTGGGAGTGGGGGGCGCGATGTACGGAAGCGGCGACGTCGCGGCCGAGGGTGACGAGGAACTCGTTTACGGCGGCAAGCTCCTCTGGGGTGCGAACGTCGAAGGAGACGGAGCGGGGGTTAAAGTCGTACTGGGCATAGGCAATGTCGTTGAGACGGTCTGCCATTTCTGTGGAAGGGATGAGCGGCGGGGGCGGGGGCGGGAACAGACGGATGGAGACGCACGGGGGTCGTAGGCGGGGGCGACCTTGCGCTTCTTGACGTCGGCGAAAAAGTCGTCGACGGCATGGTCGTAGGAGCGCTTGTTGCGGGCGAGGTGGGACCTGTGGACGTCCCAGGAGGGGACCTGGTTGTGGAGAAAGAGGTCGTAGGCGGAGGACGGGAGATGGCGGTCGGGGTCGGGGGTGCCTGCACGCGGGGGGTTCGGAGGGGGGAGGGAGGTGGGGTGTGGGAGAGAGGCAGTGCTGGGCCTATTGCGGGGGGGAGAGGATGCTGCGGGGGGCTTGATGGAGAGGGCCTTGTGCTGGGGGGGGTCGCCGCGGACGCGCGAGACGTAGGCGGGGTCGTTGACGGTGATGGCCTTGGAGTGCTTGTGCTGTGCATGGTGCTCCTCTGTGTGTATCTTTTCGTGCTTCTTGAGGTCCTGGGGACGCTTGAAGGACTTGGTGCAGATCTGGGGGAGAGGGTGAGCGGGGAGAGGGGGGGCGGGGCGGGGCGGGGGGGGTCTACCTCGCAGACATGGGGCTTGAGGGGCGTGTGGACTGGGAAGGGGTCAGAGCGATGGTCGCGGTCGCGGCCATGGTGAGAGCAGATACCTCTGAGGTGGGAGGTGATGTGGTCGCGCTTTGCACAGGAGGTGCCGCAGTCCTTCCACCTGCAGGTGAGGCAGAGGTTGTTGGTGGACTTGCGGCCGATGTGGGCGTTGCAGAGGTGGAGGTAGAGCTGTTCGGGGTCGGGGAAGGCGGCGTCGCAGGCGAGCCATTCGCAGCGGTGGGACGCCATCCGGTGAGCCGCGGTGGACGACGGCGAGACGACTGAAATACCCGCGAAGAGTGCCAAGCCAGCCCATCAGACGCCAAGCCACGCCAAGCCACGCCAAGCGCATCTGCCAAGACCCCCGGAGATCCCCGCCCCTGCCAAGTCCGCCGTCGCCGGGCCTCGCTCCGCCCGCCCAGCCCCGCCATGACGCCCCTCCAGCCCGCCCAGGTCCAGCAGCTCAAGGCGGCCTTCCAGCGCGTCGACGTCGACGGCGACGGCGTGCTCTCCCCCGCCGACCTCCGCCAGACGTTTGACAGCCTCGGTCAGTCCCCTGCCCCGCCCCGCCCCGCCCCGCCCCGCCCCGCCCCGACGCTCACCACCCCGCACAGGCATCGCCCCGCCCCAGTCCACCCTCGACGCCCTCCTCGCAGCCCGCCCCGTCAGCTTTACCACGTTCCTCGCCCTGATGAGCGAACGCCTCGTCCAGTTCGACCCAGAGGCAGACCTCACAGACGCATTCGAGTCCTTTGACGAGGCCGACACCGGCACCGTCAAGGTCGACGAGCTCCGCAGGTGGATGAGCGACGTCGGCGAACGCATGGACCAGCAAGAGGTGCCTCTCTCCACCCTCCCTCGTGCCCCTCACTCACCCCCCTCCAGATCGACAAGTTCTTCAACAGCGCCTTCACCGACCGCCACGGCAACTTCAACTACCGCGAGTGGATAAAGGTCCTCCGCGTCAACGACGACGCCGACCAGCCAGAGCCGTCGTAATGCTACATACCCACGTCTGTACATGTGCCCTAGCTAGTCTGTACATCGCGTGGTCACCTGACCAGGCGGTCACTTGGTCGCCGACCACGTCCCCGCACCGTCCATGTCTGCCCTCAAGCTCGCCGTCTCTGCGCTCAACCGCGACAAACCCCATGTGAGTTGCACCGCCCACCCTCCAGCCCATCCCACACGTCCCCCCCCCCCTCCCCGCAGTCGTCCATCACCGACTGGGTCGAGATCCTCTCCTCCCCCGCCTACCCCGACGAGGCCTACGACGGGTGCGTCTCCCCCCACCTCCCCCGCCACCCCCCGCCCACACCCCCAGACAGCATACCAGAACTCGCCGCCTCGATCGCGCTGCAGTCCACCGGGTATGTCCTTATCGCCCCGACCCCTCCCTCGCCTGACCCCGCCGATCAGCCCATCGGAAGCATCCAGGGCCATCAGAAAGAAGATCAAGCATGGCGACAACCACCAAAAGTACCGTGCACTCGTGGTATGTCCCACCCGTCACCGCACTCGACCCCTCTCTGACCCCGACCCCGACCCCGACCCCGACCCAGATCCTCAAGGCGCTCATGGAAAACGGCGACCACAAGTTCCAGAGTACGACCCTCGCTGCCTCGCACACACCCTCGTTATTCACCCCCTGCACACACAGCGGCGTGCATGGACGACCAGCTCATCGACGCCCTGAAGCACCTCCCCTCCGACCCCACGGCAGACACCAAGGTCAAGAAACAGGTCCTCTCCATCTTTGCAGCCTGGAGCACTCAGTTCCAGAACGACCCCTCCTTGGCCGCCATCGCCGGTCTCTATAGGCAGTCCCGCAGACCACACGTGCGTGCCGACAGTGACGTCCCCCGTCCCTCCCCCACCGACAAGGATGCCGCAAAGAAACGCGCAAAGCAAGAAAAGGAAGAGGCAAAGGTGCGAGCTCGCAAAGCAGACGAGGAGGCGGCGCGGCGAAAGAGGAACCGTCCGCGGAGAGCCCCCTTTAACTTTGAGGCGGTCAGCATCGCCTCGACCTGTTCGCGACCCACACTTCTCACGTCCCGTTCAGGAAAAACCTCACATCCTGACGTCGATCGCCAACGCCAGTCAAGCATCGAGCAACCTGGTCAATGCCCTCACATTGCTTAATCGCGACAAGGAGGACATCACCACCAACGCCCGCGTTCAAGAGTGTCTTGACAATGCCAGGGCAGCCCGCAAGACTATCGTCCGATACATACAGGTAACGTCCTGCCCCGAGAACCGTGCACCCTCGCTCGACTGCTCCCTAGCTCGTAGAAAACGAGGAAGTGATTGGTACTCTGATCGAGACGAATGAGCGGGTCGTCTCCGCACTCCAAATGTATGACAACGTGAGTCGCACCAACACTACATGCACACAACCCCTCACAGGTCTCGCGACAGCTCTCCGCGCCCCAACATACCACCCAGGATCCTACAAGCGGCATACAGACAGCCGTGAATGGCATGTCCATCGCTTCGGGCGAGCCAGAACGTACATCACCCTCGGATGGACGCGATCAGGCTAGGAACACGTCAGGATATGTTCACCCCGACTTGCAAGATCTCTCCTTTGGCGGACTTGGCGATGAGCAGGCCTCGTTACCCCCACCCATGCGTCCTTCCCTCCGGCACGATGCCTCGCCCGACGCTGAGTGGGACCAGCACAGGCCAAGTCTCTCTGATTTCAGTGACTATGAAAGCGAGGAAGAGCATGCAACCCACCCCGCGGGAACAAGCTCAGGAGGCCGGCCAGGAGCAGACCTCCAAGACCCATTTGCTGACCCATTCGCTGATTGACGCCCTGTTGATGCAGACAGCTGGCATTATCGCTTGATTTATGATACGTTACACATTACAACCCGTGTGTCTGCGAAAGCACAGCTTGCTTGACAATACACACAGAGGTCAACCACTCTCGATGCTGCTCTCCATCTCACTGTTTGCATGATCCCCCGAACTTGGGGGGACGCCCATTGCTGTTTGTGAGTGCAGATCATGCGGTTGGGGCGTCTGTCCCCGTGGTTGCTGGGGAGGCGGTACGATGCTATGCATGCCGGCGCCTAGAGCAGCACCCAGACCCGGTCCACTCGTCATGCCCATCGGGCTCTCCAGATACAACCGGATCAACACGCTTTCCAGCGCGACAATGCTCGGTGTCGGGTAGTCATACGCGCGTGCATGCTCTCGGATGGCATTGAAAAGCACCAACATGCGCTCCCATTGCTCGTTCTGTGCCGAGGGCGTCGGGACCATCTGAGGGTAGGAT